>APFE031457585.1:0-15875 GCA_000404065.3 Pinus taeda | reverse complement strand
CAGCCACGTCTTTCCTTGGCTAAATCACGTGAGAACAAGCTACAATACGTGCAAACTCATGGGCATACTCAATCCCCTGATTTGTGCAAAATCTGGTGCACAACTATAGTCACAACTGATAGCAATCTGATTCTCTAACACCTGTCCCTGCTGAACTGAACATGCACTGACATGCAACTGAGTTAACTGTTGTATTCATTAGTTGTATTATGAGTTAATAACTTGTGAATTAATTAATAACTAATTCACCCAACTCATCTCTAGTCTATTCGCCAGTTAGACTAAATGCAACCAGTTTAACAAAGCTAAACTGAACACAACTCCATCAACTGCACCTCCAGTCCACTAAACTCAACTCACTTGAGTTCTAACTGAAGTCATGCATGCAAATATTCAACTAACCCATAAGAACCACGTATTTCCTTCATGCAATTGCATGTGCCACATCCGTAGCTCGAACTGAAGTGCTCCAAGAGAATAAGACAAAGTTTATAGTCCAAATATTATTGTGAGATAATAATATTTGACTTTTCTATTTTTGACAGCGAGTCTAAAAATAGACTTGATCACTCACACTTTGATCACTCACACTTTCATCGAAAATAGAAGTCCATCTGTTTTCTCAACTTGATCAATCATACATAAACAACAACCTGCAATCCATAGACATGATCCATATGTCTAAAAATAGACATAGTCTAAAAATAGACTTGCGCCAAAAATAGCCTGTGGGCCCACTTAGTGAAGGTGACTCTTTTCACTAAGCTCCATCATCTTGTTGCAATCTCAACACGGCACACTTATGACCTTTAGTGTATTTGCTATCACAACTGTAACAAAGACCTTTTGCTCTTTTTTCTTCCAATTTTTGTGATGTCAGCCTTGTAGGTTGTGGATGGCTAGGGGCAATAACACTTCCATCTTTATGATTGTGAGTGGTAGGCTTCTTTGTTGCGATAATTTTGCTTTCCATTTTTCTTGCCAACCTGAATGCCTTCTCCAATGAATCTTGTTCCCAAAGGTGAACCTCATGTTGGATGTTATCTTTTAAAGTCCCTATGAACACATCAATTTTATGATCCTTTGGAATATCTTTTACCCTTATATTCAATTTTTGGAAGTCCTCAATGTGCTCCATCATTGAACCCTTTTGTTTGAGATATATCAATTGGCTAAAAAAAGTGTTTCTTTTTGTATCCTCATAATTCTATCATTTCATCTGTAAAAATAGCCTAAGTGACAATTTGTTTATGAGAGAAAAGCCATCAATACCATAGAAATTGATTTGGTTGCAAATATAAAGTTGCAATGCGTACCTTTTGTGTGTTTTGCACATTATGGAGATCGAAAAATTGCTCCATCTGTAGTATCCATTTTTTGGGATCCTTGCCATCAAACTTCCTCATATTGATCTTTGGAACATGGTGTTTCCTCAATCCAATGTTAGAGCCTATGAAATCATGATTAAAATTTATTTTTTTTTCTCATCATGAGTTTCCTTTACTATATTTTTCACCATTACTAAGCATTTCTTGTAGAAACTTTGTCAAATCTATCTTCCAATCTTCCATGCCTGTCTTCAAATCTGTCTTCAAAATGTCCATCTTAGCTTCCATGCCTTCCATCTTATCTTCCACACCATTCATATTAGCTTCTACGTGTTTCTTTAAACCATCCATCTTAGCTTCCATGCCTTTCTTTAAACCATCCATCTTAGCTTCTATGTCTTTCTTTAAACCATCCATCTTAGATTCTATTACTTTTTGTGCGAGTGACATTTGTTGCACTTGGTCTTGTAATTTTGATATATCATGTTGTATTTCTTCCTCTTCTTCATGAGTCATGCTAGAGCTTTCAGGTTGTGTACTAGGTGTTTCAATTTTTTTTCTTCGGGGCATCAATTTCTGATAATAATGCTTCACTATACCCTTTGAATTCCTTCAAACTAATTTTTCAAACCAAGCTTATGCAAAAAAATAAAAAGAAAGCTATACACCTTTTTTTCACTTTGTAGGAGCTTGATATTGAATCTAATGTATTTATGTAATTTTAGATCTCCAAGGTCTGAAATTTCTTCCTGAACTAACCCTCTGAGTAATATTTCTAACTCCGCAAGTCTGATCAAGATTGGATACTCCAATGAAGAGTTATTCCAAATCTCCCACGATGACCTGAGTGTAGACTTGTTCAGTAGAGAAAACTTGTACGACGTGCTACGAGACACTGTTTCAACCTTAGGATCTAAAAATGGTACCCAAAAAACTACAATCCATCATCTTTCTGTAACTTCTTACAAAAATTCAATTTAATGCTCAAACAGAACGTTATGATAATTTTCCCAAGGTGACCTCTTTGGAATGTAATTTGAGGGTCTAAAACCCTAACTTCCTTAGATTATATCTCTGAAAATATAGCAAAGACAGGACCTGAAATTTGGAGCAGTAGTTCAGACCGGTTTCTTCTCAAATGGTTTTTTTTTTAGCTTCTGAAACTTTTTAGAGAAAGAGTTATAGCGCAAATTCTAGAATGACTCGATTTAGATGAAATTCTGGAGCTTGCAAAATCCCTAACTTCCTCAGATCATATCTCCAAAAAGAAAGTGAGACAAAATATGAAATTCGGACCCGAGCTTCAGCAAGATTTCTTCTCAAATGGTTTATTTTTTTAGCTTCTAAAACATCACAAAAAAAGTTATAGTGACAATTCCACAATGACTTGTTTGGAGCAGCGAAACCTAGAATCCAAAGCGCTGATACCAAATGTTATGAAACCAACTCACAAAAAGATAGAAAAGATAGATGAACTCCTTAGAAATAAGGCTCTTTGAGGGGGAAACCTCCTTTACATCACACAAATGAACAATTCTTGGATGATTCAAATGACAAAACCTCCTTTGTATATATAGGAGTCTAAGGGGTCACAATATAAGCAAGCTGACCTAACAATAATAATATAAAGACACAAAAATAACAATAGAGGGATTCTATGGGGCACAATAATAACAATATGGGGAAAATAAGGGCACAACAGTAACAATAAGGGATACAATGAGAATAGTAATGGGGGAATCACTAGTATTATAGGGACCTAACATATGTCACACTGTAAATTTTTATGGTGCTATACATTAGATCGTAAGAAAGTTATTTTTTGATGAAATCAAATGTTTTTCAAATAATTTTTAAGTATCCACCTCTTCTTCTCATTTCTCACAAAGAAGAAGAGGTGGATAGCACAAACATTCTCTTTCTATCATATATTTTGTACCATATGGATATTTTATTTTTTCTATATGCATTATATCAGAAGGAGATTATTTTCATCTAATATGCAAACATTTTCTAAGTTTTACTACAAAGAATAAGTGTTTTCCTTGAGGGGAAAAAAATTTCTTTGAGACCCTCCTTTTACTTTTATGAGGCAAGAAGAAAAAACAATTTCTAAACCTTAGGTTTTATACTTTCTCCAACATGCGAGAAATTTTACCCTAATGTTGCTTAAGGTTGACTAAGGATTTATTTGGTGGATAACAGTTAGAATTCCAAGGTCTAGCTTGCTCCTATCCTTCACAAGTAGGTCTTAGAAGTCAAGGGTCCCAAGACCCCCACAATTTCCTTATTTTTCACCTTCAACAATATTAAATAAAGTGTTTAGGGACTTCTAATTATGCAAGTTTGTCGCGGACTGTTATGAAAAATATGGCTCCCTTCCCTTCTTAAGCCACAAAGGTCAGATAGGTTAGTGAGGATAACATTTCTAGGATTTACACAAGCATTATGAGTCATTTCCAACATGGAAATAAATACTTTGTAAGGGGGTATATTTATAAATACATACTTAGATATACGACCATGCACAGACACACACATGCACATATATAGAAAGGTTATTGCAATATAATGTGAATTACTTCCTTTAGAACTGCATGCGTATGCATGCATATTAACTCATCTATGCTACTATGCCACATTCAATCTATACAATGTTTAACAACAATATCATAGTCATGTAAGAGACATAAGTCATTTTCCAAATTCTGCATTCAATCCTTACCAATTCATGGGTAATATAGAGACTCTAGAAAGACTATCACACTATAATTCTATTAACAAAAACTTATATACAATCAAATTTCAAAATAAATCTTGACTATATCATGATATCAACCCTCAAAGAACAAAACCATAGCATGTAGAATTTCATATGAAAACCCCAAAACAAGCATATTGATATTAGTCATCTAAGATTAAATGTAATGGATGTTGTAATATAACATAAGAATGTAGACCAATGACTTAAAATAACTCCCATCGCTAGTATTTTCTCAAGCACAATTTTTTGCAAAGTCCCATGTAACCTTCTCTTTAATGATATTTATTAACATAAATTGGCACTCAAATTTTGATTAATACTTATTATGATGATCCATTCCTAACAACATGGTTATCTTACTCTATATAAGAGATAGACACTAGGAACACTCCACATAGGCTCCTAGACACAACATTAGATTGAAAAGACATATCCAATGCTCTCTGTAATAGAGAAGAAGACCAAGTTCATTGTTTCATAGACTCATAATATAATTCTAATTGTATTATTATAAAAACTTAAATGCTACCAAACTCATAAATGGTATATTTCTTAGTTAATAAAGTAATATGAACATGAAAAGGACTAACATCAAGACTACAAAATTGTGAAAAACCCTTTATCTTTCTCACTTTATTTCTCTTTCATGAAACTTAATAACATAATTCAAGATACCATTTTTAATATGATTCTTTCGCCCTATATACTAAAAGATGACACCACTCCATACACTAATTCTTAGAAAAAAAAAAAATTTGAAAAAACATAATAATCCGTCTAATAAAGAAATAAAACAAAATCATTGTTTCTCAAATTCATAATATAATTGTAAATATACCACTGTCAAAAAAATTAAAAACTATTTTTACCTCTGATAAATAATTCACTCCTCCATTAACAAACTAATATAAAAATTAAAAGTAATAATATTGATTATAAAAAAAATGTAAAAAAAACCCTTGATCACTGCGCTTTCTTTCTAGAAACACCACTTAAAATTACAATAACAAATGACATTGTTCACTTTCAACCACACCCACTTGCAGCACCACCTCTGCAAAGATATTAACACTTTGAAGAAGCCTTTATTATTGTCACTTCACTTTAGATCCATCCCTTAAAACTATACTGACAAATACTTCATTTTCAACAATGCCAACTTGCTGTGCCACTCATAATATCCTTAGGGAAAAATGCAATAAAATATTAACGAAAGGAAAAGGAAAATTGAATTATGAATGAATAGAGAATGTTGAAGACAATTTTGGACTACAGCTACTTGCTTCTCTGGTTACCATTGATTAGTTGGATTTCTTTTTGTTCCACTCACTTTATTCGACATCCAAATAGTCTCCCGACCAGCCCAATCTATCGCTGCAGCAACTTAAAAAAAAATGTAATTATTCTTGTCGCATCTAAAGTGGAATCATTGACTAGTAGTATAACAGAGACAAAGTCATCCCAACATCCAGCGAATCTCGACAACACATGACAATTTATTTACTTGGGTAACACGTTTATTCTCTTCACAAAATCATGGTTGTCATTTCAGTGGGTAAATTTGATGGTTTACATTATAATTAATTTATTTGTATTTATAAATTTAGTTTAATTATTAATAATTATTAGATTTATAAATTTAATATAATTATAAATAAGTATTAGATTTATTTAATAGGGTGAAAGTGTTACATTAAATATTATTTTTATTATTTTAAATTAAATAATTAATAAAGAAAATATAGTTATAGTTTTTTTAGCCATGTGTATTAATAATCTATGATATTCATTACTATATTTTATGTGAAATGTATTATTAAAATAGGTGTTTATTGAGCCCAGAGGCTTATTTTACAATGCACATCAGCATTCCTTCAAAATTAAAATTAAAAATAATATTTTAAATAAAAAAATAATGCAGAGTACAATTAAAAAATGAATAAAAATTAAAATAAACTATGAGTAAAATGTTTAAATTTTATATTTTTCAAAAATATTTCAACAAGAGATTTAAATAAAATATTTGAAGATCTATGTTAACTAATTTATGTGGATATCAACTTCAAATATATCTATATATAGAAAGAATTTGTTAAAATGTAACATTTTAATGTTCTATATAAAAACATATTCTTCTTTTTTTGCTAAGGTAAGAGCAGATCTTTCCTATTCAATTAAAAAGAGAAATAGTGTACAATCAGCGACCTCGACGGTGGGGCTCACCATAAGGACAGGCCCACCCCAATCCCCAGTCGCTAAACGACAAAATGAACCAAGGGACGCGACCAAACAAACTAGCAGTCCAAAACTAACTGTTGGATCTTAAGGTAAGGATCTAGCGAATGAAAACCATATCATTTGGCCAACATGCTCACCTCTTAACCAACACATCGGACCTGATGCATCCTGTAAACCATAATTTATAATCATATCAGGTCCATTTTTGGCATGACCAGCAATCACTTTTACCACCCGAAATCCTCCATTTGCGCGCGATTCCCATGAGGTCATGCAAACAGCTTGACACATAACCATTGTATCGGTCCCACCAACATGCACATTCAATCCTGGTCGTTGAATGCCCTCGCTTGATCCAACGGTTCAGGAGCATGTCACGCAGAATAAAAGCACTGATAGTTAGCGCGCGATGAGGGCGGTATTTCCTCCCCACCCAAAGCCACGTGTCGCGTGGTGAGTGGAATCGCTCCCGATTGTGAAAATTTTGTTCGAGGCTAAAGAGCTTGCGATAAACCAGAAACCCCCCAGAGGCTAGTAAAGCGATCACCGGAAAACAAACAAGGGTTTTGCGCCTGGCGAGAAAGTCTGGGTTTCAGTCCAAGGGCCAAAGGAAGATGAGGATCCCTCCTTCCAGCCATCCCTTTGAGACTGTTGGTTTGTTGTTACCTAGGTTAAGGAGATCGACATAGACTTGTATTTGAAAAGGGACCTCACTTATGTCGTAACATTTCACAATGGATTCAGATTGACAAGACCCCTTCCATGTGGCTCTGCTTCGAAAATTCTATCTCTTGATTTTTCTTGATGCTACTATCAGTCACTGATGGCCTTGGATGAGCATCCCTCCTTCAACCTGTCATCTGTAATCTCTGCCCATCAGTAGCACGTCGGTATGCTTGTTTCGTACTCCCTCATTTGCAAGCCAGTCCACAACTTTGTTGGCTTCCCTACGAACATGCACCAACCTAAGAGTTCTCAGCCTTCGTAAGTGCACTTGGATTCTTTGGTAGACTGGTAGAAGCCACCAGTGTTCTGAGATTTTCTTAGGAGTAGCGCTAGCATTTATCCTCTTCACTAAGTTGGTGACTAATTCCAAGTCAGCTTCAATGATGACATTGTGAATGTTGTGCTTGAGCAGTATTTCCAGGCATGATTCCATCGCCATGAGCTCAGCCATATTGTTGGTTGCTTCTCCTAGATAACTGTGGAAGATGATTTGTATGTTTCCTTCTTCATCTCTCAAGACCCCTCCATAACCAGCGTCTCTCAGATTCCCTTTTGAAGCTCCATCTATGTTGAATTTTAAAAATCCATGAGAAGGGGGTTGCCAAGAAGACTTGTCTGTTGAGGTCTTCTTGTTAACCTACATAGAACCCTGAGGGGGATGAACCTTGAGCTCTAACTTCTCCAAAATTCTGGCCTCTCTTTGGCCGATGGGTTTGCTAGTAGCTGCACCTCCCATGATATGAACAATCTCTTTAAGTTGTTTAAGGATTAACTTTAGGATGTTGCTCACCATACTCATTTTCTCCTTGAAAATCCTATTGTTGCGTTCCTTCCAGACATTCCAGATTATGAATCCTGGGGTCAGCATCTAGGTGGAGTTAATGATCTCATTGTCTGAAATAATTTTCTGCCAATTCTTCAATGTAGTAGTGATATCATTAACATTTTTGTCTGTCTGCCCAAAGACTTCTCCAACCCAATTCCAAAGTATTGTGGTAAAAGTGCATCTATTCAGTAGATAATTTGTAGTTTCTTCTTGTTGTCTACATAAATGACATCTTGAGGGGCCAACAAAGCCTCCTTTTCTTAGGTTATCCCGTGTCAGAATCTTGCCCTGTCGAACCAGCCACATGAATAGTTTTACTTTCATCCAATGAGGATTTTCCCTGATTTCTTTCCATGTCTTATTAGTGTTAGGAAGGTCTAGCCTTGCATCTATTCTTTTGGCTTCCTTAAGGTTGAAGAGACTTGTCTTGTTCTTTCCCTATCTTAGTTGATTGTTCAAGTTCAAGTTCAATATTTGTCTCTTGTCTAAAAGACCTTGAAGGGTTGTAGCTTGAGTATACAACCTATCCATTCCACTATAATCTAGAAGTTTCCAAGTTCTCCATTTCTTATCATTCCTTACTTGATCCCAATAGTCACTTACCCACCTTAGTCCTTTGTTGATGGTGTCGGTGTGAATGTATGTTAATTCTTCACTTCGAAGATTGTCCTCCTGCTTCCAATTTTCCTCCCAAAACCAAGCCAGGTTCCCATTTCTGATCTCCTAGAAACTATGGTTTTGGACTAGGGCTCTGTTTTCCCATGTCCTATTCCAAATTGTAGAATCTTTTACCTATCCTATCATTCTGATTAAATTTTCCTCCTGCCATTCACTAGCATATTTGTGCTTCCAGAGTTTTGCCCAAGGGGCTTGAATTTCTTTTAGCCATCTCCACCAGATTTTAGCGCCAAGAACTCTGTTTAGAATTCCTGGGTCATGAAGACCCAAGCCACCATGGGGCTTAGGCTTGCATACTCTGTCCCATGCCACAAGGGCCCATTTCTTCTTTTCTTCACCTTTCCCCCAGAGAAAGTCTCTATGAATGTTTCTTATATT
This sequence comes from Pinus taeda, assembly GCA_000404065.3. Taxonomy (NCBI): domain Eukaryota; kingdom Viridiplantae; phylum Streptophyta; class Pinopsida; order Pinales; family Pinaceae; genus Pinus; species Pinus taeda. Next base: position 6,937 of record APFE031457585.1, on the reverse strand, counting down.
GTTCATTACGCTAGCTGGTGCTGGAATGGCAAATAACATATAGATAGGGATACTTTGTAGGACAACCTTAGTGAGAACTAGTCTCCCTGCTATATTTAGTGCTCTGTTTGTCCATTTGTTGATCTTATCTTTTAGCTTATTAAGAACAGGCTCCCAGATATCCTTGTGAAGCAGTTTGTCAATGAGAGGAACTGCCAGGTACTTCACAAGTAGTGTCTCCCTTTGAAAGCCCAAAATTTTGGAAAGATTTCTTTGAATTGAAATATCTGTATTGAAAAAGAAGATTTTTTATTTAGTGAGACTTACCTCAGTGCTTGCTTCCCTAACAAACTCACTCAGAATCTGTTTAAATGCTTTGGCTTCTTTAACAGTGGGTGTGCCTCGAAGCATAGTGTCATCCACAAATTGCTAATGTGTCACCGTGTCCCCACCACGAGGAGTCTCAGACCCTAAATTCTCCCTTCATCCTTAGTAGATTTGATAGCTCTTCCTAACCCTTCCATGATTAGAATGAAGAGGAAAGAAGAAAGAGGATTTCCTTGTCTGAGACCTCTAGAAGGCTTGAAGGTTTTGGAAGGAGCACCATTGAGAAGAATTGAACAGCTGGCTGTGGTAACTAGCGCCATAACTCATTTAATCCAATTGTGATCAAAGCCATAGGCTTTTAAAATTGCTCTTATGTACGACTAGCTAAGTTTGTCATAGGCCTTAGCTATGTCCAGCTACATTATCATTCCTGCCTATTTGTTGGTAATGAGTGAATGAACTGTTTCATGTGCTTGAATTATATTATCTAGAATTTGTCTTCCTTCCACATAGCTTGTTTGTTCCTTCGACACTAGGGTTGGGAGGTGAGTTTTGAAACGGTTGGAAATGACTTTGGATATAATTTTGTAGATCACATTGCATAATGCTATAGGTTGAAATTTGTCTGGAGAGGTGGCCTTCTCCTGTTTGGTGATTAAGGCTATGAAAGATTCATTGAGAGTCTTTAAGACTTTCTTAAATCTTCGAGAGTCTTCCACTACCTCCAGGATGTCCTGTTTCACTATCTTCCAACAAGCTTTGAAAAAGTCCACATTAAAACCATCCAGACCTAGTGCTTTCCCATTTTGCATCTCTTTCACGGCTTCCTCAATTTCTTCCTCTATTACTGGTCTATTGAGAATGAAATTATCTTCTCTGGTGACCAATCTAGGGATGTAGTGAGTTATTTTTTCCATGAATTGGTATCTATCTTTTGAGGTTTTCTCAGCAATTTTCTAAAAATTCTGGAGTAGAACCTTCTCCATCTCTTCATGAGTATTTCTCTATATACCATGCTGATCTATAAGTTTCACAATTCTATTGTTGTTTCGGTGAGCTGTGGTGGATCTATGAAATAATTTGGTGTTTCTCTCCATTTCTTTAATCCATTGTACTCTAGATTTCTGTCTCCAGAGTATTTCCTCTTGAAGGCATCTGTTTTCCCACTCCTGCTAGAGTGACTCTGCCATCTCTTTCCTTTCATCTGTGTAGCCTTTTGTGATAAGAATCTAGTTTATTTCCTTTAGTTTCTTTTCCACCTCTCCTTTAGCTTTGAAGATGTTACCAAATTCCTTTTTGTTCCACTCTTTGAGTCTGCCTTTAATGTGTTTGAGCCTGCAGTGAAGCAGGAACATCTTTGTACCTTGAAGGTGAAGATCTTCCTTCCACCATTGTTCAATATTTGTAAGGAAATCTGAGTGTGTGAGCCAAGCATTCTCAAACCTAAAGGGGGTGTTCCTTGGTTTTCCATAAAAGGAAGCTTCCAATTGGATAGGCCAGTGATCTAAATCCCCAAAAGGTAGTATGAGTGCAGTAATGTTTCTTTCCCTGAGAAGAAGTTCCTCTAAAACCATAAATCTGTCCAATTTTGAGGCCACTTGGGTAGGACCTCCTCTTTTGTTATTCCAAGTGAAGATTCCATTGCTTGTTTCCATATCAACCAATTTCATATTGGTAATGAAGTGCTGGAAGGCAATTGAATCTCTTCCAAGTATTCTAGTTCCTCCTTTCTTCTCCATGAGTGATTTTGTTATGTTAAAATCACCTCCAAGAATCCATGGTAGAGCTGGGTACCTCTTTTTCATATCCTCCATTGTAGTGAGGAGTAAAATTTTGTCCTCCATCGGTTATGGACCATAGACATTGGTGATCATGTAACATTGCCTGTCACCCACCAGTTGGAAAATCAAAGAAAGGTGATGTCTGGATGCCTCCGCATCAATCACACCAAATTTCTGTGGATCCCAAAGAGTGAGAATACCACTAGAAGATTTATTTGCCTTAACTTCAAGGTATTCATATCTATTTACCCATTTACTATGTTTTTCATGGATCCTCTCCACTAAGCATTTTGTTTCCTCTATGAATACTATGTCAAGTTTTTCCTCTCGAATCCTTTTACCAATATTCCTCTATTTTCTTCTGCTCCCTAGTCCTCTAATGTTCCAGGTTGTGATCTTCATTGAGGTGGGGTTATAAAGGAGTAACTAGAAAGGCCTTTCATCCTTCCTGAATCAATCATGAGCTTGCCACACTCCAATAGTAATTCTTTATGTCTTTTTCTTCCCCTCCTTTTGCCTAGATTCTTTGTTAATTTCCCTGTTATTAATCCTATTGAGGAAGTTCCATTGTTTTCCTGGTTTTCATGTCCTCTTTTGACTCCTGACACTATTTGATGTGCCTTGCTAAGGAATATCTGTTGGACTTTGTCCACGTCCTCCTAAGGGATGGAGTTTATTCCTAGGTTGTCGCCCTGTTCTAGAAACTTTTCTAGCTCTAGGTTCTCCCTTTCCAGGATCTCCTGTAAATCTTGATCCTCTATACTACTTTCACTTTGAGTCATTTCCTGGTCTTTTTCTACTTCCATGGTACTCAAAGGGTCCATCATGTGTTCATTCTGTTCCTAAATGTACTCCATGTTGGTCTCTTTTTCTTTCCCCCTTGTTGTCAGATTCTATGTACTCTCTTTATCCCCTCCCTCAGCTTATTTTTCTCCTAAGATCTCAAAACTGTTGTAACTTTTTGTTTTATCATTGACACTAGGGTTCTTTTGTGTCTTCCTTCCTCTTCCTTTTCCTTTTCCTCCTATTTTGGTGAAACTTGTCTAGTCTTTTCGTTTGTTGGTATTTAGGTTTTCATCCCTTCGATTGAGAGGACAGTCTCTAGATAAATGCCCATGTTCATAACATTTGTGACATCTAAATGGGATATGTTCATAGTCAACTGCTTGAACCCTTTCCTCATCATAGACTTCTAGAATGAAATCATCTGGAAGGGCTCCTGATAGGTCTATCTCCACACATATTGTTAGGCCCCTATACTACTAGTTTAACCCCTTATTGTTATTAGTACAACCCCCTTATTATATTGATGTACCCATGTAGTGCCCATATTGTTACTATTGTGCCCCATAGAAGCTCACTATTGTTATTATTGTGCCCTTACATTATTTTATTGTTATGTTGGCTCTGATTATATTAGACTCCTTAGACTCCTATATATAGAAGAAGGAGGTCTTTTCATTTGTATCATTAAAGAATCATTCATTTGTGTAATGTAAAGGAGGTTTCCCCTTCGAAGAGGCTGAATTCTAAGATGTTGATCTATCTTTTCTATCTTTTTGTGAACCGGTTTCATAACATTTGGTATCAAAGCTTTGGATTCTAGGGTTTCGATGCTCCAAATAGGTCATCGTGGAATTTTCGCTATAATTTTCTTTCTGTGACATTTTATAAGCGAAAAAAAACCCATTTGAGACCAAATCGCATTGAACCTCGGATCCGAATTTTAGAGCTTTTCGCGCAATATTCATGGAGATATTTGAGAAAGTTGGTCTTTTTGCAGACTCCTGAATTACATTCCAAATAGGTGACCTGGGGAAAAACGTCATAAATTTTGTTTTGAGCATCAGATTGAAATTTCGTAAGAATTTATAGAAAGAGGATAGAATGTAGTTTCCTGTATATATTATTTAGATCCTAAGGTCATAACAGTGACACATGGCACTTCTTACAAGTTCGCTCTTCTGAAAAGGCATATAATTAGGTCATCTTGGGAGATTGTGCATAACTCTTTCTTGGAGAATTTAAATTCGATCAGATTGGTGGCATTGGAAATAGGACACAACGGGCTACTGTAGGTCACAATTTCAGAACTGGAATAGCCAAAATTACAAAGTTACAGTCATTTCAATATCGGGCTCCTAAAATCAAGAAAAGGCGATATGAGGAAGCTTGATGGCAAGGATCTAGTAAATTGGATACTTCAGATGGAGCAATATTTTGATCTACATGGTGTACCAGTATTACAAAAGGTATGTATTGCATCTTCATATTTAGAACTGGATCAATTTTTATGGTATAAAGGGCTTTGTTCTCGTAAACAACTTGTTACATGGTCAATTTTCAAGGAGGAAATGATAGCACATTATGAAGATACAAAGAGAAACACCTCCTTTAGAACAACACCAACATTTGGAAAGAGTAAAAGGGCTTTGTTACATAGTGGAAAGTAAAATTATGGCAACAAGGAAGTCTACCCCTCACAACTATAAAGATGGAAGTGTTGTTTCTCCTAGACTTCCACAACCTACACGGGTTACATCACAACAATTGGAAGAAAAAAGAGAAAAAGAGCTTTGTTACAAATGTGATAACAAATGCACTAAAGGTCATAAGCGTGCTGAGAAGAAATTATTTGACATAGAGTATGAAGAGGAGGAAGAAAAGGATCAAGACACATCAAAAGAAGAGGATATACGTCAGGACCCAATCCCAAAGAAAGAAGAAATGAATCAAAACATATCTTGTAAAGGCATTGGCAAGAATTACCACTCCTCAAACTCTCAAGATAGAAGGAAATATCAAGAAGAAAAGGGTGCAAGAAGTGAAAGATCACATCGAGAAAGAAGAAATGAATCCAACCATATCTTGTAATTCATTGGTCGGAATTACCACTCCTCAAACTGTCAAGATAGAAGGACATGTCAAGAAGACGAATGTTCAAGAAGTGAAAGATCACATCGAACATCAAGAAATGAATCCAACCATATCCTGTAAAGGATCGGAAGAAATTACCACTTGTCAAACTTTAAAGATAGAAGGACATATCAAGAAGAAAAAGGTTCAAGCAGTGAAATATCACATCGAGAATCAACAACAAGTTCTCCAACTTTTAAAAGATAATGCCACTTTGGTGCAAAATCGAATGAAATAACAGGTAGATCAACATCGTAGTGAAAAATGTTTTGATATAGGTAATTGAGTATTTTTACTACTGCATCTCAAGCAAGCTGTTGATGAGAAGGAAATGTTGGCAATACTACATGCACTTAAGAAATGACGACCTTATCGAATGGGAAGACACTTCAAGGTAAATATGGATCATGACAGTCTTAAATACTTTTTAGAACAACTATTATGTTTAGAAGAACAAAAAAAATGTGTCACAAATAAGTTGGGTTATGACTTTAAAATCATCTATAGAAAATGGAAGCAAAATTTTGTTGCATATGCACTCTTAAGAAAGGATGAGGATGTAGAAGCATTGTTTTGTGCTATTTCTATTGTCCAACCAGATTGGGTAAATGAAACAAGGGATGTATGGAAGAAGGAAGAAGAAGTATGGCCACTTATTCAAAAGTTGCAAAAGATCCCAATTCAAACAATATTGCCAGAAATTGAAGAGGAAGGAAAGATCATATTGGAACCTGGAGCAGTCACAGAAACAAGAACCTGATAGCTCGAATCGATCATTTTAGAGTATCTCATCAAGTGGAAGAACTTACCCGCTGAAGATTTTCTACATTGGGGGACAAGAATTTTATACAAGGCATCAAGAACTACTCAACGTTAGAGGACAACACTTTTTGAAGGAGAGGGGCATGTTAGGGCCCCTATACTTACTATTGTAACCCCTATTATTATTAATACCAACCCCCCTTATTATATTGATGTACCCATGTACTACCCATATTGTTACTATTGTGCCCCATAGAAGCCCACTATTGTTATTATTGTGCTTTTACATTATTATTTTTATGTTGGCTCTGATTACATTATGGCCCCTTAGACTCCTATATATAGAAAGGAGGTCTTTTCATTTGTATCATCAAAGAATTATTCATTTGTGTAATGTACAGGAGGTTGTCCCCTCGAAGAGGCTGAATTCTAAGGCATAGATCTATCTTTTCTATCCTTTTGTGAGTTGGTTTCATAACACATATACGGGCATAGGATGTATATTTTACCCTTAGAGTTGCCTCTGAAATTTTTAAGAAATGAGCTAATTTATTACCTATAGCTTTTAAAGACTCTGACATCCAATAATCTAAAGGTAAAGAGTATAGTCAAATCCATATCGATACAGAAGTGAAGGTTTCTCGTTCTGGCACAAAGTTCATCGTCCATGGCCTCATATAGAGTCTAGCAGCTGTAAAGAAGTATGGCCCTTCTTCAAAGATTTTGTCCCTGTCTTCTATGTTCGTAAACACCACAACAAAAAAACTTTTGGTTCCCAAATGAATATATAAATCCCCTTTTGGTTTCTAGTTGTATTTTATCCAGTTTTACAACGCTTTCTCTGATGACCAGATTCCCATAAATTTATATATGATGGCATAGCTAGTCATGTGATCCCTGTGCGCTTGCACAATTGGATCGTTCAGAATAACCCGAGGTTTAGTTGTGGTCTTGGATTTACAGGGCCCCATCTTAGCTCCATTCTCTGACCCTTGACCTCTGTCTTCCTCTTTCTCCTCTCGAAAGTCTTCTTCATGGGTCCCTTGATCTGCATTGGTTTTGCTACCTTCTGCCTTATGAGTCTCTGTGTCTTTTGTCTTGACCTCCAAGGACTGTGGAGGTTTGTTTTTTCCCTCCTCTTCTTCTGTTTGCTACCATAAAACTATAGGAGG
>APFE031457581.1:0-16066 GCA_000404065.3 Pinus taeda | reverse complement strand
TAAAAATATGAAATATTTATAAAATATAAATAATAATCATGATTCTTTTTTTTGGTAGGTAAGCACCCAAGGGGGATTTGAACCAGTGACCTGTCGCAAGAGTGCCTTAACAGTGCACCCATTCATGGTCAATCCAAAGCCCTGTGGGCAAATAATAATGATGATTCATAATTCATAATTTCATATTTAAAATCATTGAATAAATATATAAAAATAATTTTTTCTATGAATTTTAAGATGATGATGATGATTAAAGTCCACTAAAACCAATGCAGTCATTTTTTCGAGATATTATGTCTATGAAAAAATAAAGGGAAACAAGTGCTCCAAGATCACTATAGTTGGACTTAACAGGTCAAGAAAATTTTGCAAGGAGATTTAGGAGTAGACCACCCTCGGTTTCAATTAGAAGCTCATGAGAATTAGTTTTAATCCTAGCTATATACATTTTTTCTTAGTGCTTGTTAAACCTAGAGACAATTTTGGTTATCAAGGGTGGCGTTGATTACCTCCTTATAATATCTTAGCTTCCTTTACCCTCCAACTCTTTATCATCCCACAATTTAGTGATAAAATAAAAATATAATTGTTATGCACATCACATTTTTTTTTAATTATCTCAAACAAAAATGCCAAATAACTATATATATAATATCCATAACAGGTACACTCTTATGCTAGCTCTTAACACTCTCACTTACACTAACTTTTAATATGAATAGATTTTTGATTAAAAAATTTTGACCAATCACCTTCACAAGTGAATTAATAGTGCATCCCACATCCTGAAATAACTTAATAGTGCACCCATCCCAATCCATCCTTAATCAAAATAAGCCTAATGGACTTTTCTTACCAGACGCTTGATTTCTTCGGCACCTGGCTAACATTATGGAACTGGCCCAATGTATTTGGCACCGATGCGAAAATTGGCTCCGTAACCATACTAATGGCTCCATTTCTCTAATCCAAACCCTCAGAAACATGAACCAGGCGGGGTTGCCCAAAGTTAACAACTTGGTCGCATCAACCGTAATTAAGTGGAGAAATGCGTCCTAAGCAGTTTTTGAAAGCCCGACCGTTTGCCAAACTTTTGAAAGGACCTTCTTGTCCAATAACCATACGTAGACCATGGGATGCTGCCCTTCTGTTGATCCTTTATTTCTCGGTCGAACTTAATAAAGCTTCCATGCTAAACCCGGTCAACCCGAACCGACCTGATCAGAGAGCTCGTAGTCCGGTAGAGCATTCGGTTCGGTCACATCCCGTACCGTGGTCTGCATCGCTTTTTCTATCACTGTTGGATTCTATCGCAGGATTTGCAACAGAATAAATGATTTGAGATTTAGAAGAGATCAATGCAACGAGAATCAGATCCAAGATCCATGCCCACCTGGTATCAATGAATATGGGACGGACCGTGTGGAAATCGCAGAGGAAATATTTCATATCTTGGAGGTTGTACGGTCTCGGTTGCCAATCAGTCAGCTCCATAGTTCGGTAGGGTAGTGGGATTCTCTTTGGAATGCGTTTCCATTTATTTTTTTATTGGAATTTTATGTTTTAAATAATTATATTATACAATATATCATATAAGAATATTATGAGAAAAATTACGTGTTGTCAAAATTTTAAAATAGTTAATTTTTATATGATGAATGCACACTATTTTTAACTCTTTTTTTTTTTAATTGAGCCGATATTTACAGCCATTTAATCTCATCCACATAAAGCTCTTATGTACACAATAAGTGAAAGGTAAGTTTAAGAAGTTTATTCTTTTGTTGGCAAAGTTTATAACCACCATTTCTATTTAAAGTAAACAAAGTTTATAAGTATATAATTATTTATTATCTTTTTTGTCATGTTAATAATATCTATAGATTATTGTTTTGTTGATAAAATATATTAGAATGTAGTGAAGGGCTAATTCAATGGATGATTGAAGTAATGTAAAATTTGTGAAAATTGAAAGTTGAAAGGTCTAAGATTCAAATCCCCTTGTACTGACTTGTTATATATATATATAGTTATGGTTATACATTTAATATTAATCTTAGAATGTTTTTCATAGATTAAAGTTATTTTTCATAAGTAAATATTTTTTCATTTAGGAAACTACACCAATAACAAAGGTTCAAAATTTTGATAACACGTATCCCAAGAGATATAAGCCTACTATTTAAACTAAAGAGAAAACTAACATAAGTTTTTGTCAAAAATTGACATCCATAACTAAACCAGTGCCACAACATAAAAGTTTGCTCACCTAATCATATCTTTAATTTCCATAATTGAAAGGTAAAGATTCAAATTCAATTTATGCATAGTGATCTCTGGAGCATATTAGCAAGAATAAAACCAAAACTTGCATATGTTACACTATCAATTGAATAGATGAAAAAGGAAGAGAAAGCTAAGTATATCACTAGAGTGTCCCTCTTAGAGTCTCATATTCATCTTTTTAGAAAAATGATCTAAAGAATATGGAAGGAATTGACTAAGTTATTTGGAGGAATGGTTTGTAAACATGAAGTTTTCCTTAAAATTACAACTCTCCAAATCTAAAATGCATTATAAGATGTCCTTTTCTACTCACATAAATGATCTAATGTCTCTTAGAAAGTAGTTGGTGGAAATTGTCACTAAAACACATCAGGAATATGCAGAGACAATTTTATTAAACAATATAACTTCAAATTATGACAATGTTATTGTTACTTGAGGTCAATTTTCCTCTTGAATGCTAGATGAAATGCATGTAGCACCCTTAGCAAAAGAAAAGAGGATCAAAGTAGAAGACACAAAAGTAAATTCACAAGCTAAAAATTCACTATTTACCAAGGACAAGACATCTAAAAACATAAGTTTAGTTGAAAGCTTCTACTACCAAAGACATTGACATCTACCAATGGATTGTGAAATACATGCCAAATATGTTTTAAATATAAAATTAAAAAAACAAGCCAACCTAACTACTTTTGAAGACTCACCACATGGCATCCTTGAAGAATCATCAACTTCTCACAAGATAATGAGTTTAATACATAGTCTCTCACACTTTTCTAAAATATAGTTATTAGTTATTTATGATATTTATTTCATTTTGTAAAATAAATAATATCAATAACCAATGATATAAAATAGTAACATAAACTATTTTGGTGTTTCTTGATGTAAGAGAACATGTCCTTCATTTGATTATAACTATAGTTTGAGGTTCTTGGAGAAATTAGTAATCCAACAACAATAACTACTAGTTATAGTTTGTGATCCTTGTGTGTTAGTAAGCTTGTATAAAATCTATCACTAGCAAATGCAAGACACTATGCTTTTTGACCAATGGAATTATATCAATACAATGATTCAGTAAAATGTTTTTCAATGACAAAGTGACAAATGAAATTATGTCAACAATATTCACTACTACAAATATGCCTTTGATGGTGACAAGAAATTGTATCTTAAATGAATCAAACCGTAGCTGGTAGCTCATAGTTGATGGTGGAGAAAGAACATAGCATATAGTTGATGGTGGAGAAAGAACATAGCATATGCGATTTCAATGCAGACAAAGAGTTGATTATAAAGACTATATGAGAAAGAGATAAAAAAAAATTATGTGATTTCAGGAGTATTCTTTGTAATATAAGTATTAAGAGAGAGAATTAGAAATAATTCTTAAACTAATAGATATCGTTTGGGTTTGTCATAGATTCTTGAGATATTATTTCAATCTCTCTTCGAATAAATTAGATTCAAGGACACTAGTGTATTTCATATATTTTTGTAAATATAATATAATTAAAGATGTTCAATGTCTACATAATTTTTTTCCAAATACATAAACATAATCTCCAAGGGTTATTGTATTGAATTTTTAATACAGTATAATAAAAATGTTTAATATGATTTTATTTTTATTTTTCAATTCCATATCCATCGCAAATAAATAAAATACTTTATATTCCATAATATATTTAAAAAATAGTATATTATATATATATAATTTATTAGTAGAATAATTTAATTATATTTAATTTTAATTTCATGATTTAGTTGATTTATAATAATAGTATTTTATACTAAAAGATATATATATTAATTTTATGATTGGTTTACAATTAACTAGTTTAAATTTATATTAAATTTATAAAGAATATATTATTATCTACCGATATATATTTTTTTGTTATTTAATACGATATTATCACGTTAATCTATTAGTTTATATTTAATATTAAATAATATTTATATTTATAATATTACTCAGCATATAATTACTCTGTCATATTAAAAAAACAAGATTATATAATAGATTATATTTTTTTGATTATTTAAATCGTATTATCATATTAATTTATTAGTTTAATTATTAGAAATAATATTGTATATTTATTCATTTACATAGTATATTTAATATTTTTATGTCATATAATTTTTTAATTATAAATATGTATATATTATATATATATATAAAATTATTATATTTATATTTATATTTGTTTTATTGACTTATACTTTCCCACGTTGCTTACGTTGTTTATATCGATATTTAAATTCATTCTCTACAACTAATACTTAACTTTTGTTTGTTTTCCATCGATTAAGCTTTTGAATCTCGGCTAATTGTACTTGGTTAAAATCGAAGGTGAAACACTAAATTCCATGAGGCTCGTTAGGGCCTCTATTATTTAGGGGTCACTCACTATTCATTATGGTGAGGTGGTTAGCACACTGCACCTGTCCAGGGGGTGCGTTAGCACACTCACTATCATATGGGTGAGGATTATCTCTCTATTTTCTGAATAAGAAGTCTGGAGGGACGTCGACTATGAGGTTTACCGAGGTCTAGGACTTCGACGAGGTTACGAAGGATCGAGGAAGAGGGGCTGACACAAAAAGGAGAGGAGCTTTCCTACTGCACCTATAATAGATCACAGAACGACTAATTCTTAAACCAGTGTCGAATCACCGTAATAAGATTACAGGCACAAGTAGAATTATACCGAGATAATATTCAAGCACCGCCTTCAAAGTATTTGAACCCTCGCATAATATGTATTCAATTATTAAACATGATAAAGGTATTTTACTATAAGGGATTCTTCCATATCCTTCTAAATGTGAACTACCTATATTGACTTCCTCCTTAATGCTAGCACTGTTTTAGCATTGTTTTCCTGAGTGTAGTTGATTCTCTCAAATCCAAATAAGATATCTCACAAATAAAAAAACTCCCCCATAATTGACCATAACTTATTCGAATTCAATGATGACACTCATGATTACTCACTTCATTTTCGTAGGTAATAATTCCAAACACCATTCATTTTTTTCAGATCGAAAAAGCATGATTGTATTTATATCAGAAATATAAACATAGCATTGTGTACCAATACAACTGTTTCTCCTATAGAAGAAATTATGCAAAGGAATGGAGAGCTTGACACAAAAATACATCCGAGCCTAATTGAAAAGCATCAGCAGTTCATGCCAAAAGAAAAAACAAACAGCCATGATAGGAATGAGCCTAAAATAGCCTCACTGATTGTAGAGAAGGCAGTATTTATCCGCTGAAAAAAAAAGAAGATCAAAACAGCTTGCCCATATCAAAAAGAGAGACAGAATTGCAGACATCAAGCTTGGAGGACCTGCGGTCACTGGAAGCAGCAACATTAGAGGATAACAACCATCAACATCCGGATAGAAGCACCTAATCTTAATCGAAAACAAAACCAAAAGATGATGAAAGAAATAGAACCGAAGCAAACGCAAGGTTAAAAGTCGGGAGGAAAGAAATCCTGAATGGAGAAGATTTTGCCCTCATGGGAGACCTGCATAAACCATAAGCCTGGAACCACCTGAAGACCCCTTTTTGATAAATCATCTGCCTGGTGATTAAGGGCCCTTTTGATGTGATGAATGGAAGATCCCTTGGACCTGTTCCATAAATATTTGATCCTATCAATCCATCCAATGAGCTGCGGCTTCATAATGATATTCTTACAAAGAACACCATCCACTATGACCTTTGAGTCACCAAAAATGGATACATCCAGCATATTGAGAAAGAGGCAGAAGTGAAGAAGGCCAGCAAGGGCCATCGCTTCCGCGTTGTTGTTGGATCCTCTCCCCCCATTGCATTAAATGAGAAAATCACAATTTTCGTTTACTGAGATGATGACCCCACAGCCACATTGACCTCCCTGTTCAGCCCCGTCAAAAAAAGCCTTTCGCATAGGAGACAATTCCTGCGGGACCTCATTACCATTCTGTTTCGGCAGCTTGGGAAGGCACTGTGGAATCGACTCATAGATGGAAGTAATAACGGAGATGATTTCCAGAAAAGGGGAAGCCTTGCTATTGAAAACAACCTTATTACGCCACTTCCAAATACACCATACAGATATGATGAAGATTGATCTGCATGATGTTTTTTGAAGACTACTCCATAAGAAAGCTTCCGAAATAGAGGACTGAGACATATGCTAGATACCATAGCATTCCTCCAGAGCTCTCCAAAGAAGATGAGTCTTCTTGCAATCTAGAAAAAGGTGGAAGTTGCTTTCTTCATCAGACGAGAAGATGGGACAAACACCAGGACCCTGCCATCTGTGTTTCCTTAAATTTTCCCAAGAGAGATTTCTATTATGGAAGGATAACCAGGAGAAAAGGTCATTTTTGAGGGGCATCCCGATTTCCAGAAGATGGGCGGGAATGAAGGCCTAAGGGGAGAAGGCTTAAGGCCGATCAGGTCTCTATAAACATCTTTTACCTGCACAGTAGACATAGCTTTCGAGCTTTTCCACATGAGACCATCCTGATTCTCCGAGCGAAAGATTCCACAGTTTCTAAGGCAAATTCTGATTTGATCCCATTGAAAAGAAATGTCTGTCGGCATCCCCAGACTATCAGCCTCCTTCCAATGAGAAATCGGACCCTGCCAACCTACAATTAGACTATCCCAATAAAACAGACCTTTCCTGTGGAGAAAATTTAGTAATGAATCCTGAATCTCAATCGCCTTAGCACCACTCATAAAATGGTCTTTCCCAATGAGAATATTTTTACCCGATTGGAAGTGCCAAGATAAGTTTCCTAGGAAAAAATTACCAATCCTTCCGAGGCTTAACCAAACAGGAGACCCCTTAGAAGAGCCTAACTTCTTTTCCTGAGCCAAAATGCCAAATCTTTCCTTCTTAAATACTTGTTCCGAACTATAGTGCTCCATGGACAATTTTCAAAGATGCCTCTCCATAGAGTTTTACAAAGCAAGGCCCTTCCGAAGGATTTCAAGTCTAAAAGCCCCCATCCCCCACAACTCTTCAGCATGGAAATATTGGATAAAGTTGAGAGATTAAATTTCTTTTTACCCGCTTGCCCTCCCCATATGAAATTTGTCGTAAGCTTGTTCATTGCCATAATTATGCTTGCTGGGAGGAAAAATAGATGGGCCCAGTATACTACCATCTGATTTAAAACCGATTGAGCAAGGATCACTCTTCCTGCAAGTGAGAGGCACCTGTATTGCGAGGCAGAAATATTCTTGTAATACCTATCTAATATCCACACCCAATCCGCCTTTTTATAACCAGAGGCTTTTAACTGAAAGCCCAAATATTTTAATCCGAGATTGATAGATTGAGCTTTTATTCCAAACAGAGCCGATAACCATTCAACCTCATCCTAGCACGAATCCTTATGGAAAAAGACAGACTTTTTCATAATTTATTTGAAAACCTGTTGCCCTCTGAATTTTTTTTAAAATCTCATAGTAACACAACCATGTAAGTCTGCATAGCATTCCGAACAATATAATGTCATCAACAAAAAGATTATGGGAAATCGAAATGCTCCTGCATATTTTAAGCGGATAACTTCTGAATTCCTCTACGGCCTTATTGATATGAAGGCTGAGAGTATTCATCGCCAGAATGAATAAAAGCGGGGATAAGGGACATGCTTGCCGGAGACCTCTGGATGCAGAGAAAAAAGGAGATATAATCCCATTTATGATCACCGAAAAATTCACCATCTCAACACATGCCATTATCCAGTTTGTCATACCAGCTCTTAAGCCAATCTTTGCCAGTAAACACCTTAGATATCCCCAATCGAGGCAGTCGTATGCCTTTTGTACGTCAATCTTAAGAATGACTGCATCTTTTTTTTTGCCTGAATAGAAAATAAACCTTCTTGTGTACTTGCCACCGCATCCTGTATGTTCCTTCCTTTTAGAAAAGCGTGCTTCTCTACTTTTAAGTGTTTGGATAATGTTTCTTTTATTCTATCTGCAATTACTTTTGCAGTAATTTTGTAAGAAATATTACACAGGGAGATCGGTCGAAATTCCATGAAAGACTCTGCTTCATCTTTCTTCGGAATGAGTGCTATGTTGGTGGAAGCAACCTTTGGATTGATATTGCCTACCATTCTTGAACCCTCTATCATCCTTAACAAATCCGCTTTGAAGAGGTCGAAGAAATGAGTAAAAAACTCTATTGTCCAGCCATCCGGCCCTGGACATTTATCTCTTTTAAATGATTTCATAATTCCAAGCAACTCTCCTTCAGAGATTGGTTGAAAATTTTTATCATTTGTTTCCTCATCAAACATCTGAGGAAAAACTTTGATGCCCCATAGAATATCCTGAAACCTGCTCTCTTCAGATCTTTGGTATTGTTTAGCAAAAACATGTACTGGCTCATTTGATATTTCCTGTTGAGAGTAAATGAACTGACCACTTCCATCTCTTATCTTCTAAATGGATTTTTTTTCATGCCTGGCATTTGCAAAGTTGTGAAAGAACTTTGTATTCTAATCCCCTTCTTTTAGCCATATCACTCTACTTTTCAAACGCCAAAAAGATTCCTCTTGTTCTAAAATTTTTATTTTCTTCTTTTTCAACTCCTTTATAAGACACCTCATCTCAAGAGATAGTCGATGAGTAGCCATCACCTCTGATGCCATGTCCAAATCCCTTTGGATGTTTTTGAGCTCTTTTCTGTTGGATAGCCTTTTCTCATATGGCCATTTTTTCACCACCTTACGCATATAAACCATTTTGTGCCTAAATTTCATCAATAGTGAGGAAGGATTATTATGTGCCAACGCGTTCCAAGTTTTTTTGATGAGGTCATTAAAGCCCGAATCCTCCAAAAATGAGCTATTAAACTTGAATGAGTATCCTTTCCTGAAACTTTTTTCCTTCCATCCTAAAATGATTGGCCTATGATCTGAAATGAAGATGTTTTCAATTGATGAGAATGACATACCCATATAATCAATCACACTAGCATGAATAAGAAACCTGTCTAGCCTTTTAGCAACATATGCTTTATCAATTCTGCCATTTTCCCATGTCGAGATCATTCGAGGAGGGAGAATGTCAACATAATTTCTCTTCAGTAATTCATTCTTAATCCTTTCGGCAAGAGGATCCTTCTTTCTGTTACTACCCCAAATCTCGTCCATATTTAAAGTGAGATTCAAGTCCCTTGCAATCAATAAATTTTCCACATCAAGCATTTCAGAGTCCAAAAAATTCTCCCAGAATAGCATTCTATTCCTGCAGGGGGCATATATATTGAGGATGTTAATAGGAAAATTGTGACCTATCATTTTAGCCGAAATTAGAATTCCTGCCAAGCATCTATATGTTTTTGCCATGATTAAGGACAGATCCCATAAGACTACTAAACCCCCCGAGAGACCGGTCGCCTCGATGGCAGAGATGTGGATTTCCACTCACTATCCACTTTCACATACTTGTGTACTGACTCCACCTGGATGGCGGATTGAATCATCGCCTCCAAGTCGGAAGTGTCAGTCATCCTTAATTGCTCCACCTACTTCTAAAAACGAGGGGATCATGAAAAATCTAGGGAAGATGTGGCCCAGAGAGGGTGGTCAGAAGAAAGAGATGGGTCTGAGCAAAAAGCCCAGAGAGAGAAAGCCTTGATCCTCGAAATTCTAGCTACGGTACTGTCCTGTGAAGCCTCAGGAACAAGTTCCTCTATTTGAAAATTAAGGAAGTTAATTGTATGTCCATCAGTCGGATTACCTATAAA
The DNA here is from genome assembly GCA_000404065.3 of Pinus taeda. Lineage (NCBI taxonomy): Eukaryota > Viridiplantae > Streptophyta > Pinopsida > Pinales > Pinaceae > Pinus > Pinus taeda. The sequence continues at coordinate 5,993 of APFE031457581.1, read as the reverse complement.
CAGGATGATCTATGACATTGACTGGGTTCTGACAGTCACATAGGATTTTGAAGTTTTGACAGCTTGGCTTAATTCAGAAATCTGATCTGTCCCCACAGAAAGTTCGAGAAACCAGAGAAAGTACTAATCTTTCCTCTGCCCGAAGATCTTAGTCAGAGAAGGAATTTAAGGCTTCTACTTATGAAGACAGAACCAGTAGCCCGGAGAAAAAATCTGGCCTGGAAAATACCAGGGAGGTTCAGGCAAGGGTGCGAATGAGCCTATGTTCCAAGGATCAGAAGGTTTCTACAAGCTGAGACTTTCAGGATGATTCCTCTGGGCAGACTATACAACAACAAAATAATTGACATACACACCACCAGTGGCCAACCTTAAACTGGAAATCCGACCAAGGTTTTCAGATGAAAAAATATTTCTGAAGCTTGAGAAACGATACCCATGATTGTCTCGCTTCCGCAGACATGGGGGAAAACTAAGTAGTCTTTCTGTTATTCTTGAGACTATATCAAGACATCTACGCTACATCCATAATTAACTTCCTTTCCTCTAAATCGGAAAAAACTTCAAGCTTTCATAGACCCACAGAAGCTAAACTAAATCCAATGCATGACAGATGCTTTACACCATTTCTCTTAAAATGCCATTTCAACTAAAAGAACATTATGAAAAAGAGAGTATATAAGAGCTGACCTGGAGTCGCAGGTGAGCTAAGAGGAGAGTGCAAGAGTGAGCTGCAAAATTGAGCCATGACCAAAGAACTTCTCCAGCACCGAGCAGTATAAGAGATTCAGAACGACGATAATCATACCACGCTTGAAATTGAGCCTACAGAGGTCTTGGAAGGTGATAGCTGAGGCTAAATGAAACTCATTTCAAGCGATGAAAAGTAAAGCCACCCTTGAAAAGGAGAAGAACCGTTAAGTATTAGAAAGCTTACGGTGATTCAGAGCATGCCTTACCACGCAGTTATGATGATAATCATACCACCCTTGAGCTTGGCCTACGGAGGACTAAGAAAATGACAGGGGAGGCTAAAATCACTAAAATGGCAGATTTCAAAGGAGCTGAGAATGCTCAGGCGATGAAACGTTAAGCTACCAGAAAGATTACGACAATTTAGACCATCAAAAGGCATCTCTGCATGTCACCCTAGAGTATTTAGAGTAGAAGAGCATGCATTACCTCAAGCCAAGTGTCAAACGTGAACTATTCTACGAGTCGTGGGAAGAGCATGCATTACCGCATGAGGCTAACATGCATTGGCTACACCTGTCTCTGGTTGGCTCCCTCCTTTTTGCACTCTGGTTGGTTGCATCTCCACCTGGCTCCCTCCTTCTTACATTCCATTTTTGCCACCCGTCTCTGCAGTCCATCACTCAGCTGCCGTGCTCCATTCCTAAACACCATTCATATTTTTATAATTTCTACACATTTCCCAATTATTTTTCCTATGGTCCCAACTAGTGTTCGAAGGAATAACATTTCCAAGTAGTTATTACTTAACACCATTCATATTTTTATATTTTCTTCGAAAACATATTCCAATTATTTTTGGGATGGTCCCAACTAGTGTTTGAAGGAATACATTTACAAGCAGTTATTACTTACTCCATGACAGACTCCTTTATCTAATAAGATCTTATGTAGGAGAGATGGCATTTTCCATAATAAATGGCAATGGAAATTCTCATTAAGTCTTGTTTAACTTTATTGACTAAAACTAGTTTTCTATTGCTTGTTGTTGATAGGTAATTGTTACAGATCTTTTTCAGCCACTTCTATGCATTTTTCATCCAACGTTGGTGATTTTTAGCATTAACTTTTTATCATCCATCAAAATTTTCATTACGAACACGACAGATGATGTATATTATCTCTTCTCGGATAGATTTAGGAATTTTTCATGGGTCTCAAAGAAAAAGTAATGATCATGTTAGTGTCAATTGATTTTAATTTTTGATATAATTTATGTTAAAAATGGAAGGCAAAAGATATATTTATTAAACTGTATAGCTAATAGTTGAGGAGTTTCATTTGGAGACTACTTCTTGCAGAATTCTCTACTTTTTATCATTAAACATCATGAATATATATAGTTTACAAGAAAATAGGAGAGTTTGAACAACTTCCTCAATCTAAAGCTCACACATCACTAATGAACTATTTCCAAAATACATTTTTTCATTAATTTCAATAATTTAGAATCTTTTTCTCTCACTATTCATGAACTTCTTTCAAATTTAATATCCATGTATGCATGATTTTCTGATACTTAGGTTGAGCTGCTATCCACAATGAAACCAATGAAACCAATATTATAATCTAAAAAAATGTAAATATTTACACACATAAATAAGAAAATAGAAAAAAAACATAAATAATGAGAGAATATATTTATTTAACACAACTCTTTAAATAACTACTTCCCAATTCTCTATTATCCTCATTACATCAATGAATTATTTATATTATATGTTTTAGTTAAATTGCAATTATAATTTTTTAACTTCCCGAGTGCATTGAACTCACTTGCATGGTTGACTGACTAAAATTTCGAATTAGTCAATCAACAGCATGGTCAAATGACTCAAATTTGAATTGACTACTGAAAATGTTCAATTGTTGAATTGACTCAATTAGTTGATTGACTCAATTAGCTCTTCCAATAGCACTCTAGGTAGATAAAAAAGAGAAGAGGATTCATAGCATTTTTCTAATTCCTAGCGAGACAAATGCATGAATATTTGAACAAATGTGCATTTCTTTTATCATTAAAACTATAATGGAACCAAGTGTCCATGTAATCACTACCTATACTAATCTTCGACAAAGGTTGAAGCTATTTAAGTAGAAATGCACGTGTTCTTGAAAGACATAAGGAGCGTACATTCTTGTTGTAGAACATAAGAAACCACTTCATGCACCCACCCTATTGAAAGCTTTTCTAAATTATCACAGATAATACGGTTGAATAGTATTAATTACATGATGAAAAAATATGAGGAACCTAATGGGTTGTTTCCACCAAAATCTAAATCAATAAATATAACACACCAGACAAAATATTTCTTTCCCTATGTTGAAATTGTAATTTCAACTGCCGCCGAGTCAAACATCATTTAATTCCTGAAAGCCACCAGATTCCATCACACCGCTTTTCACACAAGGATGGTATTCTCCGGAGGGGCAACGATGACAATCATTGATTGACACGTGGCTTGAGCTGTTTTCCAAAACAACTTTTCATCGGAGCATAAAATTTGTGTGGATTGAGCAAGTGATAACCGTTTGATTAAAATGAAGGTTTGAAGTCGTTGATTCAAGCCAAAGCTGCGAACAGGCCTGCACATGGAGTTGGCGTGAAAGTTTTTATTTGAACGATGGCTTGTCAGGAAAGTAATTTAATTGAATTTACTATGGTCATAAATGTTGGTAAAAATTTTAATTTTAATATTCTTTTTTTATGCACGGAAGTATGGGCATAGGTAATAGTATTTGTTATGTCTTTTTTGTTGTTGTCATGTATTGTATATGCAAGGAGAATCCACGCACTAGAGCGTGAGTAAGGAGCGAATGAAGAAAATCTCTTACACAGCAGTGTCAAATTTTTACTACACAGCAGTGCAGATGTAATGTACCTATTGTTGAGAATATGGAATGTAATTTTTTGGTGGTGATGTATGTGAAATGAAATACTCAGAAGTGCAGCAGCGTGAATGTGTTTTTTTTGTAGAAGATATCTTGGCTCATTTTGTTGAAAGTGATGAAATGTGATACGCACAGCAGTGCAAAAGGTAAGAAGTGAAATGTTTTATACACAGTAGTGAATGTAAGAAATTTTACACACAGGAGTGTAACATTTTTAAGCAGAGACAGAGTTTCCTTTTAAACTGAAATGTTCTTGTGTTAATCCCTCTGGAAGAGGAAGAACTGTTGTAGCAGCAATCTGTTGTTAATGAATACAAGAGTTTTTTTTGCATGTGTAAAATACTGTCTTCAGGAAACGAATTTTTTTTGGTTTCCTGGGTTAAAAACAGAGCATTATTCTCTGTTTAGTTTTTGTTTGAAATTACCAGAAATTTCCAACATGGTATCAGAGCTTGTCCAGGCTCTTTGAAGGTGTCAAAAAAGATGAAGGAAGGATTTCTTGCTGCAACAACTTCTCCAACAGAGTGAAGACTCAGTCAAGAAATATTCAAAGGTATTTCTCAAGTTTTTTTTGTGTTGCTGTTAAAGACACTTAGTGATTTTTAAATACACATTCAAGTATTTGAAGTATAGTTAAGTGTGCAAGAATGGTTGGCTTCAGCAGCAGTATCAACAGCAGCACTAGCATGGGTATCTGTAATACTCAGCTCCCACAATTTAATGGGAAAAACTATGACTATTGGGCAATAACCATGAGAGCCCTATTTGCGTCACAAGATTTATGGGAATTTGTTGAGGATGGTTTTGAAGAGCCAGCAGATGAAAATGAGTTTAATAATTTAACTCAGGTAGAGAAAGAATGGTTGAAGAGATACAAGAAGAAGGATTCTAAAGCCCTCCTCTTATTATATCAAGCAGTGCATGAGAGTGTGTTTCCAAGAATAGCAGCAACCAAGACATCCAAAGAAGCATGGTAAACTCTCAAGATAGCCTATCAAGGCATTGAGAAAGTGAAGACATCAAAACTACAGTTGCTGAGGAGAGATTTTGAGAATCTATGCATGAAGAAGTCAGATAATATTGACTCATTCTTCACACAAGTGATTGGTTTGGTCACAAGGATAAGGTCTCATGGAGATATTCTTGAAGAAAGGAGGATTGTGGAGAAACTATTGAGGGTCATCCCCTCAAAGTTAGATTTGATTGTCACCACCATAGAAGAGACAAAGGATCTCACAAAATTCTGATTTGATGAACTACATGCATCACTGATAACACATAAGCAGAGATTGAGTAGAAATGAAAAATCATCTCTAGAGCATGCCTTTAAGACCCAGATGTCTTTTGGAAGAGGAAGAGGTCAAGGCAGAGGAAACAAGAGAGGAAGAGGCAGAAGCCAAAACAGAGGTGGAAGAAACAGTCTAGCAAATACTCAAGGAAGAGGCAGCAATCCAAATCAGAACCAAGGCCAAGGCAACAGCCAACAAAGTGGACAACATCATGCTCAAGGACAAAGGTATGAAAAATCCATTCTCCAATGTTATTATTATAAAAAATATGAGCATTATGCAAATGAGTGTAGGAAGAAGAAGCATGATATGAGTAATAGAACTAGTGCAAATATCACTAGAGAAAACATCAGCCAAGATAATTTGTTGTTAGCGTGCAATATGACTGAAACAAAGAGTGATGATATATGGTTTCTAGACTCCAGTTGCAGTAACCATATGACAGGAAACATAGCCCTGTTTTCTAAGTTAGATCAGAGTGTGAAGTCATAAGTCACACTTGGAACTGATAGTAAAGTTTCTATTCTGGGAAAAGGAGAATTAAATATCCTAACAAAGAAAGGTGAAAAGAAAACCATAGCAGATGTCTATTATGTTCCTGGAATGAAGTGTAACCTCTTAAGTATTGGACAGATTGTTCAAAAGGGTTACAATGTTTTCTTTGAGAATGATGTATGCACCATCATGGATAGAAAACCCAGCAAATTATGTATTGCTGAAGTAAAAATGACAAGGAACAGGATGTTCCCTCTCAGGATAAAAGTAGTTTTGAAAGATGGGGTAGAAATTGCAGTAGTTACTCAAGAGGCTTTCCAAAGCGAACCAAAGGATGAAAATTGGTTGTGGCACTTGAGATTTGGACATATCAACTTTAGAGGTCTTAACTTGTTGCATAAAAAAGGAATGGTAAAATGATTACCATTGATAGAGAAACCAGGCAGCCTTTGTGAAGGTTGTATATTGGGGAAACAACACAGAGAAAGTTTTCCATCAGGGAAAAGCATAAGGGCCCTTAGAGATTGTCCACTCAGATTTATGTGGACCGATGTAAACTCC
>APFE031457574.1:0-11827 GCA_000404065.3 Pinus taeda | reverse complement strand
CTACCATTGCAATAAAAAAATCATAATATACATGTGAGATTGAAATATATATCATATAATTAGTAGTTATAAATTAGATTTAATTTACAATATAAAGGAAAATAATAATGATATTTAAATTTAATTAATAAGCACAAGAAAATGTAATACTTACAAGAAATGTAGAATGTAATAAAACTCTTAACCATTAATATTCAAAGGCACCTCACCATGGATATTATTAATTTCTAAATAGTTTCGTTACAATATCATGAGTTAGGCCCAAAACCATCATTCATTTCGAAATAAATAAAAAATTTATTTTTATTTCATTTTATAATTAAAAAAAAATTAGATGTAAAAGAAAAATCGCATTGTACAATGTTGTAATGTTCAATATAAAAATTTAAATGTTGTATCAAACAATAATAAACAACCTAGTGTAGTCTAACTTATAGAGAAAATGACTTTTTTTACAATTTTTTTTGGGATTAATTTTAACCAAAATCTATAAGATATTTTTTTAAAACTTAGCTTAAGTTGTTTAATTAGAAATTTAAAAGTTTTAACTATGCTGAATCCATTTATTCATTCAAAAATGCATTTTAAACAACAAAATATCACACTCATTACATTACTTGATTGGGTTGAAAATGTCTATTTCCTAGTAAGCCATAATAAATAGTTAAAAGTAATAAAATAAAATTTGTTATGTTGTAATTTTATTTTTATTAATAAAATTACTAAGATTTTTTTTGAGAAAAGAAAATAGTAATGTACATATATAACATTAAAATATATAAGATATATAAATAGTAGGCAATAATATTTAATTTATTAACTTAAGAACTTTCTCGAAATTTTACAAAATAATTATGGTTACAAAGATATATTAACCTAATTTTACCATGAAATTATTGACATGTAAAATAGGCTTTGTTACAATACCATGTTACAATACCATGGGCCAATACTGCCATTTATCAATACCACATTCACAAAAACCATAACTCATTTCAAAATCAAAATATTTTATAAATATTTTGTTTTGATTTTATTTTATAGCACTTTTTAAATTATACTTAAAAAACAAAAAAAAGTATGGGAAGATTTAGTATGTTAATGATTCTAAACATTTAGATATAAATTCAATTAAAAAATAATAAAAGGTGAAAAGTAATTAAGTGGATAGGCTATGTGTAACCCTTAAAACCATTTAAACATTGAGTGAGTAAAAAAAATTAAAATTGAAATAAAATAAAATAAAATAATTAATCACCATAATTATCAATAAAGAATTTTTACTTGAACCAATTATATACACATAAAAATAAAATAATATAATACAATATAAAATTAATAATTATATTTATAATGATAATTAATATTAAAACCAAGTCACAATGATCTTAACTAATGGTCTACTAGAAGCCAAGTGGGATGGAATGTTTTGAAATGGAAACCTCTTTTGAAATGAAAAGATTTCGTCTCAAACACTTCGTAGATGGAGAGCCAAGATGATACTCTTAATAAATTGAAAATCAAGATGGATATAAGCCCTTCATATTTTTAAAAGTATAAAGTTAATATAAATATCTCTATTTAATCAAAAATGAATTCTCTAAAGAATGTGAAACAAAATTAATATATATAAACTTATAATTTTTTTAAAGTAAAACATAAAACATAACCTCTTTACCATAGTCATCCAAATTCCAACTTTAAGTTAATTTTTTTAGTTTTAATTTTATATCATATGGTAAGTAATAATAGTATTTATTGTAAGTTCATTGGATAATGCAACTATTGCATCTCCCTATGAGCCACATTATGGTTTTACAAGAAAAATTCCAATGTGTGGATTGGAAATTATCAAAATATTTGAGGTCATAAAAGCTTCCAATGTTACAAAAATGATATATTTATATTGTGAATTATGGAGTAGGATTTAAGTGTTAATTTTTGTTGGAACTTAGCCTATTTGATAAAAAGAAATTATGGTTAAATGAAAAAATTCTGGTTTAATGTTGATTTTTGTTTTTAAATTAGTTTTTTGTTATATATGATGATGATCATGATGGTGGTTAACTTAACACCAAACTTTGGTCTGTAGGACCTAAAGAAACTAATTATTTAGTTTGATTTAAGATTTTATTCCTATGCTCAAAAAGCTTGGAGAGAAGCCTCATAGTCAAAAAGGCTAGGAAGGTTACTATTGTAACAAAGATTATGAAACTAAGATCTAATGTGATTGTAAAGTGATTTTCATCCTAGATGTTCTTATTATCACATAGATGGGAGATCATTTCCATCCATGGTGTTTTAGGTACTGCCCAACTATGAGTTTCACTATGGAGCTCATGAGAGTTTGTTCTAATCTTGGCTATATTAATTTTCTTCTTTGACATAGTTAAAACATAGAGATATTTGATCTTCTAGGTGGGGTTGATGAATTCCTTATGGATTTAACACCAATTTTTTTTAGACATTTAAATTATCATTTTATTAACATTTGTAATTTATTTTTTTTGCCAAGGCAAGAGAAAATCCTTCTTATTCAATTAAAAAGAGAAATAGTGTACAATCAACAACCTTGGTAGTGATAACACCAAAAGGACAGACCCACCCCAATCCCTGGTTGCTAGACAACAAAATGAACCGAGGGACGTGGTCAAAACAAACCAGCAGTCCAAAATTGACAGTTGGATCTTAAACTAAAGATCTAGCAAATGAAAAACATATCGGGCGGATAACATGCTCACCTTTTAACCAACACATTGGACCCGATGCATCCTATAAACCATAATTTATAATCATATTGGGTCCATTTTTGGCACAAACACCTATCACTTTTAATGCCCAAAATCCACCATTTGCATGCGATTCTCATCAGGTCATGCAAACATCTCAAAACATAACCATTATATTGGTCCCACCAACATGCACGTTCAATCCTGGCCGTTGAATGCCCTCACTTGATCCAATGGTTCAGGATCATATCGCACAGACTAAAGCTCTGATGGTTAGCATGTGATGAGGGCGGTATATCCTCCCCACCCAAAGCCACGTGTCATGTGGTGAGTGGAATCGCTCCCAATTGTGAAAAATCGCTTCTATCCTAAAGAGCTTGGGATAAACCAGAAACCGCCCAGAGGGTAGTAAACTGATCACCGAAAACCAAATGGGGGTTTTGCACCTATAGAGAAAGGTTGGATTCCTCCACAGAGGCCAAAGCAAGATGAATATCTCTCCTTTCAGCCATCCCTCTCAGACTGCTAGTTTTTTGTTACCTGGGTTAAGGAGATCAACATAGACCTGCATTCTGTAAAGGACCTCACATATGTCATAACATTTCATAATGAATCCAGATCAACGAGACCCCTTTTGTGTGGCTTTTCTTCGAAAATTTTGTCTCTTGATTTTTCCTGATGCTGCTGTCAGTTGCTGATGGCCCTAGATGAGCATCCCTCCTTCAACCCGTCATCTGTAATCTCCGCTCACCAGTAGCACAAGTCAATATGCTTGTTTCATACTCCCTCATTTGCAAGCTAGTCCACAACTTTGTTGGCTTCTCTGCGAACATGCACCAACCTATGAGTTCTTAGCCTTCGTAGGTGCACTTGGATTATTTGGTAGACTTGCATAAGCCACCAGTGTTCTGAGATTCTCTCAGGAGTAGCACCAGCATTTATCCTTTTTACTAAGTTGATGACTAGTTTCGAGTCAGCTTCAATGATGACATTGTGAATGTTGTGCTTGAGCAGTATTTCCAGGCATGATTCCATCGCCATGAGCTCGGCCATATTGTTGGTTGAGTCTCCTAGATAATTATGGAAGATGATTTTTATGTTTCCTTCTTCATCTCTCAAGACCCCTCTATAATCAGCTTCTCTTGAATTCGCTTTTGAAGCCCCATCTATGTTGAATTTTAAAAATCCATGAGAAGGGGGTTGCCAAGAAGACTTATCTGTTGAGGTCTTCTTGTTAATATGCATAGAACCTCGAGGGGAATGAAAATTGAGCTCTAACTTCTCCAAAATTCTGGCCTCTCTTTGACCAATGGGTTTTCCAGCAGTTGCACCTCCCATGATATGAACAATCTCTTTAAACTATTTAAGGATTAGCTTTAGGATGCTACTCACTACACTCATTTTCTCCTTGAAAATCCTATTGTTGTGCTCCTTCTAGACATTCCAAATTATGAATCCTGGGGTCAGCATCTAGGCAGAGTTAATTATTTCATTGTCCAAAAAAAAATTCCTTCAATTTTTCAACGTAGTAGTGATATCATTAACATCTTTGTCTGTCTGCTCAAATACTTCTCCAACCCAATTCCAAAGTATTATGGTGAAAGTGCATCTATTTAGTAGATGATTTGTAGTTTCTTCTTTTTGTCTGCATAAATGACATCTTGAGGGGCCAACAAAGCCTCTTTTTCTTAGGTTATCCCTTGTTAGAATCTTGCCTTGTTGAACGAGCCACTTGAACAATTTTACTTTCATCCAATGACGATTTTCCTAGATTTCTTTCCACATCTTATCAGTGTTTGGAAGCTTTAGCCCTGCATCTATTCTTTTGGCTTCCTTAAGGTTGAAGAGACCTGCCTTGTTCTTTCCCCATCTTAGTTGATCGTTCAAGTTTGAGTGCAAGATTTGTCTCTTTTCTAAAAGACTTTGAAGGGTTGTAGCTTGAGTATTCAACATGCCCATTCCAATATAATCTGGAAGTTTCCAAGTTCTCCATTTCTTATCATTCCTTGCTTGGTCCCAATGGTCACTTACCCACCTTAGTCCTTTGTTGATGGTATCAGTGTGAATGTCTATTAATTCTTCACTACAGAGATTGTCCTTCTGCTGCCAATTGTCCTCCCAGAACCAAGCCAGGTTCCCATTTCTGATCTCCCAGAAACTATGGTTTTGGACTAAGGCCCTATTCTCCCATGCCCTATTCCAAATATCAGAACCTTTTACCTGTCCTGTCATTTTGATTAGATTTTCCTCCTGCCATTCGCAAGCATATTTGTGCTTCCAGAGTTTTTCCCAAGGGGCCTAAATTTCTTTCAGCCATCTCCACCATATTTTGGCACCAAGAACTCTATTTACAATTCCTAGGTCATGAAGTCCCAAGCCTCCATGGGACTTAGGTTTGCATACTCTATCTCATGCCACCAGGGCCCATTTCTTCTTTTCTTCACCTATCCCCAGAGAAAGTCTCTCTCAATGTTTCTTATATTGGTCGTTACACCAGCTAGTGCTGGAATGGTAGATAGCATATAGATAGGGATACTTTGTAGGACAACCTTAGTGAGAACTAGTCTGCTTGCTAGATTTAGTGCTATGTTTGTCCATTTGCTGATATTATCTTTTAGCTTATTAAGAACGGGGTCCCAGATATCCTTTTGAAGCGGTTTGTGAGTGAGAGGAACTCCGAGGTACTTCATAGACAGTGCCTCCCTTCGAAATCCCAAAATTCTGGAAAGATTTCTTTGAATTGAAATATCTGTATTGAAAAAGAAAATCTTTGATTTAGTGAGACTTACCTCAGTGTCTACTACCCTAGAAAACTCACTTAGAATTTGTTTGAATGCTTTGGATTCCTTAACAGTGGGTGCGCCTTGAAGCATAGTGTCATCCACAAATTGTTGATGTGTCATCGTGTCCCCACCATGAGAGTCTCAAACCCTGAATTCTCCCTTCCTCCTTAGCAGCTCGGATAGCTCTTCCTAACCCTTCCATCATTAGAATGAAGAGAAAAGGAGAAAGAGGATCTCCTTGTGTGAGACCTCCAGAGGGCTTGAAGGTTTTGGAAGGATCACCATTAAGAAGAATTGAAGAGCTCGCTATGGTAACTAGCACCATAACCCATTTAATCCAATTGTGATCAAAGTCATAGGCTTTTAAAACTACTCTTATGTATGACTAGCTAAGCTTTTCATAATCCTTTGCTATGTCGAGTTGCATTATTATTCCTGCATCTTTGTTGGTAATGAGTGAATGAACCGTTTCATGTGCTTGAATTATATTATCTAAAATTTGTCTTCCTTCCACATAGCATGTTTGTTCCTCTCACACTAAGGTTGGGAGGAGAGGTTTGAGACGGTTGGAAATGACTTTGGATAAAATTTTGTAGATCACATTGCATAATGCTATAGGACGAAATCTATCTGAAGATGTGGCCTTCTCCTATTTGGGGATTAAGGCTATGAAAGATTCATTGAGTGCCTTTAATACTTTCTTAAATCTTCGAGAGTCTTCCACTACCTCTAGGATGTCCTATTTCACTATCCTCCAAACATCTTTTAAAAACTCCACATTAAAGCCATCCGGGCCTGGTGCTTTCCCTTTTTGCATCTCTTTCATGGCTTCCTCAATTTGTTCCTCTCTTACTGGTGTATTGAGATTGAAATTATCTTCTCTGGTGACCAATTTAGGGATGTACTGAATGAATTTTTCCATAAACTGGTACCTATCTTCCAAGGTTTCCTCAACAATTTTCTGAAAATGTTGGAGTATAACCTTCACCATCTCTTCATGAGTGTTTCTCTCTATACCATTTTGATCTGTAAGTTTCACAATTTTATTGTTGTTTCGGTGAGCTATGGTGGCTCTGTGAAAGAATTTGGTGTTTCTCTCCCCTTCTTTAATCCATTGTACTCTAGATTCTATCTCCAGAGTACTTCCTCTTGAAGGCATCTGTTGTCCCACTCCTACTCGAGTGACTCTGCCATCTCCTTCCTTTCATCTATGTAGCCTTCTGTGAAAATAATCTGCTTTATTTCCTTAAGTTTCTTTTCCACTTCTCCTTTAGCTTTGAAGATGTTACCAAATTCCTTTTTGTTCCACTCTTTGAGTATACCTTTAATGTGTTTGAGCTTGCAGTGAAGCAAGAACATCTTTGTACCTTGGAGGTGAAGATCTTCCTTCCACCATTGTTCAATATTTGTGAGGAAATCTGAATGTGTGAGCCAAGCATTCTCAAACCTGAAGAGGGTGTTCCTTGGTTTTCCAAAAAGGGAGGCTTCCAATTGGATAGGCTAGTAATCTAAACCCCCAAAAGGTAGTATGAGTGTCCTAATGATGCTTCCCCTGAGAAGAAGTTCCTCTAAAACCATAAATTTGTCTAATTTTGAGGCCACTTTGGTAGGACCTCCTCTTTTGTTATTCCAAGTGAAGATTCAATTACTTGTTTCCATATAACCCAATTTCATATTGGTGATGAAGTTCGAGAAGGCAATTGAGTCTCTCCCAAGTATTCTAGTTCCTGTTTTCTTCTCCACGAGTGATTTTGTTATGTTAAAATCTCCTCCAAGAATCCATGGTAGAGCTGGGTATATCTTTTTCATATCCTCCAGTGTTGTGAGGAGTCAAAGTTTGTCCTCCATTGGTTGAGGACCATAGACATTGGTGATCATGTAACATTGCTTGTCACCCACTGGTTGAAAAATCAAAGAAAGGTGATCTTTGGATGCCTCCGCATCAATCACACCAATGTTTTCTGGATCCAAGAGAGTGAGAATACCACTAGAAGATTTATTTTCCTTAACTTCAACGCATTCATATCTATTTACCCATTTGCTATGTTTTTTGCGGATTCCCTCCACTAAGCATTTTGTTTCGTGTATGAATACTATGTCAAGTTTCTCCTCTCTAATCCTTTTACCGAGATTCCTCTGTTTTCTTCTACTCCCTAGTCCTCTAATGTTCTAGGTTGTGATTTTCATTGAGGTGGGGTTATAAAGGAGTAACTAGAAAGGTCTTTCATATTTCCTGAATTAATCATGAGCTTACCACACTCTAGTAGTAATTCTTTCTGTCTTTTTCTTCCCCTCCTTTTGCTTGGATTTTTTGTTAGTTTTCCTATTATTAATCCTATTGAGGAAGTCGCTTTGTTTTGCTGGTTGTCATATCCTCTTTTGACTCCTGCAGTTGCTTGATGTGCCTTGTTAAGGAATATATGTTGTACTTTTTCCATGTCCTCCTGAGGGATGGAGTTTATTTCCAGGTTGTCTCCTTGTTCTAGAAACTTTTCCATCTCTAGGTTCTCCCTTTCTAGGATCTCCTGTAAATATTGATCCTCTGTACCACTTTCACTTTGAGTCATTTCCTGGTTTTTTTCTACTTCCATGGTACTCAAAGGGTCCATTGTGTGTTAATTATGTTCGTGAATGTAGTCCATGTTGGTCTCATTTTCTTTCCCCCTTGGTGTTTGATTCTTTATACTCTCTTCATCCCCTTCCTCAGCTTATTTTTCTTTTAAGATCTCAAAACTATTGTAACTTTTTGTTTTATCATTTACACTAGGGTTCTTTTGTGTTTCCTTCCTCCTCCTTTTCCTTTTTCTCCTACTTTGGTGAAACCTATCTCATCTTTTCCTTTGTTGGTATTTAGGTTTTCCTCCCTTCGATTGAGAGGACAAAATATCGATGGATGCTTATGTTCATGACATTTGTGACATCTGAACGGAATATGTTCATAATAAGTTGCTTGAACCCATTCCTCATCATAGACTTCTAGAATTACCTCATCTGGAAGGGCTCGTGAATGGTCCATTTCCACACATATTCGGGCATAGGATGTGTATTCTCCCCTTAGAGTTGCCTCTGAAATTTTTAAGAAATTACCTAATTTATTGCCTATAGATTTTAAAGACTCTCGCATAGAGTAATCTAAAGGTAAGGAGTATATTCGAATCCATACGAGTGCTGAAATGAAGGTTTCTCGTTCTAGTACAAATTTCATCTTCCATGGCGCTGCAAAGAAGTATGGTCCTCCTTCAAAGATTCTATCTGTGTCTTCCATGTTCATAAACACGAAAGTGAAAAAACCTTTGGATCCAAAATGAATATTTAACTCCCCCTTTGTTTTCCATTTGTATTTTATCTAGGTGTACAACGCTTTCTGTGATGGCCATATTCCTATAAATTACATATGATGGCATAGTTAGCCATGTGATCCCTGTGAACTTGCAAAGCTGGATCATTCAGAATAACCCGCGGTTTAGTTGTGGTCTTGGGTTTACATGGCCCCATCTTAGCTCTCTTCTCTGACCATTGACCTCTATCTTCCTCTTTTTCCCTAACAGTGTTTTTGGTAGGTCCCTTGATCTACATTGGTTTTGCTACCTTCAGCATTCTCAATTTCTCTGTCTTTTGTCTTGATCTCCAAGGGGTGTGGACTTTTGTTCTTTTTCCCTCATCTTCCTATGTTTGCTACCATATAACTGTAGGAGGGAGTGGAGCTCCCTCGTGAGTGTTTCTCCATGGATGCTTGGTACTTTCTGCCCCTTGTTTCGTTAAACCCTAGAACTAGAGCTATAGCCGGGTCTCCTCTCTCACTCAACCATTCATTAAAATTTGTAATTTCATTACATTAAAAAAAACTAGAAAAATTGTCAAAAGAAATTTACTTGAAACTATTTTTCAAATTTTTTTTACTTGAAATCTTTTTTAAGAAGAAAATTTTAGTTGAAATTTTTTTCCAAAAAAAATTTACTTGAACAAATTTTTAATTCTCATCAAAATCATTTAAAAATATCATATTAGTTGACACTCGATATGCTAAGAAGATAAATAGTCCAAATGAAACTTGCCATTTTCTCAACTAACCACCATTGCCTTTACGAATCACCATAATAGTGTATCGAAATCATTCTTTAACCCATGAGCTTTTTCGACGACAAAATATAGACACCCTGAAAATCAATAGAAGTTTTAATTCGTTTTGCAATCTAATCACACAACAATTGAGCATTCACCACAGTCCAACGGGTGGGTTGTCATGCACAGTCGTGCATGCAAATAATTTTATGTACCAGAATCTGGCTAGAAAACTGAAAATGGACAATTCTAATTAATTGTTTGACCATGCCAACACACCCAATGCATGTGAAATGGAAAATAAACCATCAAGAATATTACAAATTTCCTTATTTCCGGGAAGAAATAATCTTAAACTCAATTTCAGTAGATAACTGAATGCATGGCTTTGCAGAAATACAGATCTATCATGATCTCTTTTATTCCATAGTGTTAGTTTTCCAATCTCAAATAAAACCTTCCTTGGATTATATGGATCCTATTGTGTTGATTATGGTGTGCCTCTTCCACTAAATGATTTGATTACACCGACTTTTTGGTTGCGCTCTCCATTCACTGACTTTGTTTTTACACGGTCGGCAGCGTGAAGATTTGAATAATGTTAAATACCGGCACACCTTAAAACATTTAAACAATCACCAGTCACTAATTCAAAAATTCCAATAAAAAATTCAAAACCATGCAGCTTTTCGATTATTTGATCGCACGGGCGCAGATCTTCTTTGCATTATTACAGAGTTTTTTAGCTGAGAAGTTCAACTAGAGTTACCAAGCGGGTTCCAGAAGAGTTTTATTTAAACAATTTTTCTTCCTTGGCCATTCCAGCTCGTTCCAAAGATATAGAGATTGGAATAATTATTCAAAGCTGAAGCAGCATTTAATCGCTGAGAAACTCATTTTTTGAGTACAAATTGTGATATGGTGAAGCAACTTTTATGGGTTATTTAATTTGTCATCATTGTTGAATATGAAATGAATTATTTTAACCAAATTAAGAAGCCAACAGTACTATGAAGAACAATACATAAAAAAACAATTAAAAAAACACAGTGAATGTGTGAGCTAGAAACTGCTTTAAATCTCATATATTGATTCAACTGTTAACTACATTATTAAATAGTAAAACTATTACTAAAATCAACTATGGAATAATTCTACTGCAATTACAACTAATTTCTAGCACTTTCGAGCAGCACTCACCACCCTAACAATCTGCTGCTTTATTTTTGCAGAGAACACAAAATATGCTCGCTACTTCTTCAGCATTTTACATAACTAATTAAGAATTAATTCTAACACCCCCATTAATGATTAATGAGGATTTACTATCTTATCTCTTATTGCCAAAAACTGATCTTTTGCCACTGGTTTGGTGAAGATATCTAGTTGATGGTGAGTATTTATATGCTTTAATTCAACATCCTTCTTCTGCTCCAAATCTCTATGAAGTGATATTTCAGGTCAAAATTTTTTGTCCTGCTGTGATGAACTGGATTCTTTGCTAACTTGATGGCACTTATGTTATCACAATAAATCATTGTAGGCTGAACTTGTTTTTCTCCAATTTCTTCCAAAAATTTTCTGAGCCAAAGAGCTTGTGTACCTGCTGAGGTAACTGCAACATACTCTGCTTCTGTGGATGAGAGGGCAACAATGCTTTGTTTTTTTGAGCTCCATGTAATCAAACCAGAACCAAAAGGGAAACAATTTACAGATGTGGACTTATGGTCATCAAGACTACCTCCCCAATCTGAATCACTAAATCCAACAAGATTGAACTTTTCAGAAGAGTAGTAATGAATACCAAAATTTAGATTGCCTTTCACATACCTTAAAATCCTCTTGGCTGCCTTCATATGTATTTCAGATGGGATTTTCATATATCTTGAAACAAGTGAAACTAAATATGTAATATCAGGCTTTGTGTGTGTGAGAAATATCAATCTCCCCACAATACTTCTGTAAGTTTTCTCATCAACTAAATCAGCACCATCATCTCTACATAAAACCTCTCCATAAGCACTTGGAGTAGGGGATGGATGACAATCAAGCATATGAAATTTATTTAACATATCTTGTGCATACTTTGTGTGACAAATGAAAATCTGATCCTTACTTTGATAAACCTCCATTCCTAGAAAATAGTTCATGATGCCTAGATCTTTCATCTCAAATTCCTTCATCATACCAGCTTTGAATTTATCATTCATCTTAGAACTACTACCCATATACAATAGATCATCAACATACAAA
>APFE031457569.1:0-14180 GCA_000404065.3 Pinus taeda | reverse complement strand
AATTCATCAAACCTTGAAATGTAGAAGGTGCATTGGTAAGGCTAAAAGGCATGACCAAAAACTCATAGTGACCCTCATGAGTTCTAAATGCTATTTTCAGAATGTCTGGAGTCTTCATTATGAAATTTTGATGATATCCTGAATGAATATCTAACTTGGTGAAGTAAATTGATCCATGCAATTGATCCAATAATTCATCAATGCTAGATTTTTGAATCTGAGTTTAGAGATATAGGGAAGTGATTGAAACTTTGACGGAGGGTAGCGATAAGGTTTAGCAGTTAGGGTTAGGGTTTTCTGCAGGGTTTTCCTTAAGCGGACCTGAGCCCTGGGCAGGGTGCAGGGAAAGTTTGCAGCCAGCTGCACTAGATTAGGACAAGGAAGAGTCACGGGACATTTAGGGAAGGCAGGTTGACCATAGGCTGGGCTGACAAAGAAATGATAGAATCGAATGGGGGGGAGAGATCCCCTCCTACAAAAATGTAATTGCAGGCGAGACAAGTAGGAATGGATCAAACAAACTCACAGGGAAATAGAGTAAGGATGCGCTGGTCATGGGGGCTCGTTGGCAAGTGGCGTTGGGAAACATATGTCTACCTAGAGTGACAAAAAACCCAGGTTTGTAGTCCCAAATAACAAACTAGAAGAATACAAAGGATATATGAAAGACCATACTCTGATCTACAAGTTTGTACGAACATGGTCGTTAGAGAAAGAACTGGAAAAATGGATACAACAGAGATGGAAACCTAAGGGACATATTGACCTAAAATTAGGTGCTAAGGGCTTCTTCACAGTCATTTTCTCTAACTTGGAAGATAAGGAGAGGGTTTTTAATGAGGGACCCTATTTCTTCAACAACGCAGGTCTCTTTATGAGACACTGGGAAGAATGCTACAACCCAGATAAGGAAAAAATGTTAGTGGCACCAATACGGGTCGGGCTATTCATACTCCCAATTGAGTTTTAGGATCTAGAGATCCTGGAAGGTATCAGGAACTCAATTGGGACATTTTTCAAAGTGGTCGACACCAACAGGAAGGGCAGATATACATCCTATGCAAGAATCTGTGTTTACATGAATATCACGGAACTGCTTCTGGACTATATTGAGGTGGAATATCATGTTGAGGTATGGCAACAACCAGTGGATTATGAGCACATTCCATTCCGCTGCAGAAGATGTCATGAATACAGTCAGCTCTTCAGATCCTTCCCCTGAATGCAGTCAGAGCATCATCAGACACTAGGAAGGAGGAAGAATCGAGGAAGGAGGAAAAAATGGGCAAGGAGGGAGAGGAAGGTTTTACAGAAGTGCATCGCCAGAGAAAACCTCAAAAAGGACCGACAAATCAGAAACCACCTTCTAAGGAATCAACTCAGGTAAATCAAAACAAGTTCGCGGCACTACAAGAAGAGGAAATGGAAGAGGACAACAAAGAGAGTGGCGAAGAAACAATAGAACCTAAAAAGATAGACAAAGGGAAAAATAAGACACAAACAAATATGGAGCCAGAAAAGGAAGGGGAAAGAACAAAAAATCCTCAAGAGCAGACCCAAATGGAGATAGACCCCCAAAAGAGGCAGTGAAGAAGAGCAAGTCATGAAGAGGCTACTACAAGAATGGAGGCATCTGGATGAGAGGTTCATCCTAGAAGATTAGAAGCAATTATGCAAAGACATGTTCCAAAGATACAAGGAGAAATGAGGGGCAGTCATAAGTAGTCAACCAAAACATCTAGGATCACAAGGGGGACAAAACACAGAAACAGGTAACGCAGGGAAGGGAGGAAGAAAACGAGGAAGAAGATCCATGAGAAAATCCATTCAAATGGTTGGAGAAATGTTGGTGAATTTGGAAAGAGTTGTACCTCTGTGAAATGTATTCCAACAACCCTTCAAATTGTTAAAATGATAATTACAACTTGGAATATTAGAGGATTGAATAGTAAGGGGAAACAGAGATACCTGAAGGAGAGACTTAAGTGAGATAATCCTAATATAATGATTATCCAGGAAGCAAAGATCAGTGAACAGAAACTGAAAGATATTAAGGGAAAATTTAAACCACATTACAAGATAATGGGTCAAGATGCCATCGGAAGCGTTGGGGGCCTGGAAATTCTCTGGAACCCAGAGGAGATTCAATTTGAAGACTGGGTAAGTGTACCTCGAATTCTTTTCAGGAAATTTAGGAACATTGGATCACAAGAATGGGTCCTCCTCACAAAAGTGTATGGACCACCTATACCTGGAGAGCACAGGATTTTCCTTCAGAACTTGGGAAAAATTTGGAGTCTCTTCCCATAAAATCCATGGATTGTAGGAGGAGACTTCAACATGATCACATCTCTAAGTGAAGAAAGAGGAGGCATCAGAAGGTTAGACTCAAATATGGAAGCTTTTGGGGATATGATCAATGAACAAAGATTGGTGGATATACCAATGATAAATGGGATTAACACATGGAACAACAGAAGAGGTGGCACCCCCCAAATTTCCTCGTAGTTAGACAGATTCCTTATATCAAAATAGATAATAAACCAAGATATTTTCATTGAAGACATGATCCTCCCAGGAATGGGTTCTGACCACTGGCCAATCAGACTTGAAATTGACCTCGAAACTAGCCCCAAAAAGCGCCCTTTCAGGTTTTAGGCCTTTTGGCCCAGAGATCAGAAGTTCATGACAAAAGTGGAAGAATGGTGGAAACAAAGCCAACATAGGGGAAGGAGCGGAATGTAGACCTTCCAACTAAAATTGAAGGAACGAAAAGAGAAAATAAAAAAATGGAACAAAGAGCAATTCAGGAATATCTTTAAGGACCAGTAGCAACTAGACTAGAAAATGAAGAGGCTTCAACAAGAAATCATAACTGCAGGCAGAAGCAAGCAACTAGCTAAAGAGGAAGGGATTCTAATAAGCCAAGTTGAAGAAATAAGGAAAGAGGAGGAGATTCTTTGGAAACAAAAATCAAGATGAATACAAAGTTCTTTCATCATGAATACAAAGGGAGAGAGGAATAGGGAGAGAGGAATACAAAGTTCTTTCATCAAGCCATGATTCAGCAGAGACAGAGAAATAGAATCTTCTCTGTAAAGAACATAGAAGGAATACGCCTAACTCAACATGAGGAAATGGAACAGATACCAGTTAGTCACTTTAAAGACCTCCTTACAAAACCCCAAGAGGACTAAAGAGAAGCTATTAGGAGAATTTGCAATGAGATACCAAGTATGATTACCAGAGATGAAAACCTAGCCATTATGAGGGCAGCCACCATGGAGGAAGTTGAAGAGATTGTGAAAGGGATGAAGAATAATAAAGCTCCTGGACTAGATGGATTCAGAGCGGAATTCTACCAAGCAAGGTGGAAATTCTTAAGGCAAGACATTCTGGACGTGGTTGAAGAATCTCGAAGAAACCAAAAGGTATGTCTAGGCTTAAACTCTACTCTTCTGTCTCTTATTCCTAAAATTGCTAAGTTTGAAGATCCCCAAGGTTTTAGACCTATCTCCCTTTGTAATGTAATCTATAAAATTATTGCAACTCTTTTGGCCAAAAGAATTAATCCCATCCTTTCCAGCATTATCTCCCCAGAAAAAACAAGATTTGTGGAAGGTCGTCGAATTCTAGATGGTTTGATAGCATCACAAGAAGTACTGCACTCTCTCAAATCCAAAAAAGAAGCAAGAATGATGATTAAATTGGACCTTTCTAATGCTTATGATCATCTGAATTGGACATACCTTAAATCGGTGCTAGCTGCCTTTGGTTTTTGCAATAGATGGATTGCTTGGGTCTCGAATATGATCTCCACCATGATTTTTCCATTCTCTTGAAAAGTATGCCAATGACCACCTTCAATGCCTCTAGAGGATTAAGGTAGGGGGGCCCTTTATCTCCCTTCCTTTTCATCATTTCAGTGGAAGGGATGGGGAGATATATTAAAAAAG
This sequence comes from Pinus taeda, assembly GCA_000404065.3. Classification (NCBI taxonomy): domain Eukaryota; kingdom Viridiplantae; phylum Streptophyta; class Pinopsida; order Pinales; family Pinaceae; genus Pinus; species Pinus taeda. The sequence continues at coordinate 10,224 of APFE031457569.1, read as the reverse complement.
AATTGCAGGAAAGGAAAATCAAAGGGCTCCGAATTTGGGGGAATGACTTGTTGATCACACATTAGTAATTTGTTGATGACATTATGTTGTTCTGCGCAATATCACTCAGGGAAGTAAAAAGAATGAAAGGTGTCCTAGACCTCTTCATGGAAGCATCCAATACTCAAATCAACAAGGAGAAATCTTGCACATATTTCTTCAACACAACCGGAAATGTCAAAACTTTTCTGACAAGAATTTTGGGATTCTGCTCGGGCGACTTCCCCACCAGATATCTTGGCACCCCGTGGTGAGCTCCAGTATTGTAGCAATAATGCTACAACTCCTGGGGCTTCCTGTCTCTCATTTTATCAACCCGGTAGTTCGTACAAACTTGGAAGCGACGGTGCTGTATGCACAAGTACTAGCTCTTGTCGCAGCTGTCACTTGGTCAGCTGGCACAAGTCCGCTAGGGCTCAAGCAAACTTCTATGGGCTCACAGAAGAAGCTTTATCAATGATGGACGAAAGCTAGCTCAAAGAAGACTAATCTACTTGACAAAAATGAACTGAAAGCAAATCAAAGCATGTAAACCTAGGAAACCCTAATTTGGCTAGTCTAACTTCTATAATGCAAAGAATGTGAATGAAACTTCTACCAATGCTGCTACTACCTCTAATAAGTGAAAATGCATGGATCTAAACTACTTGCATCATAAAATACATGTTTTTGTACTGTTTCATTAAGTGGGTGGAATGATTGTGATTGTGTGCTAATTAGGATTTGGTTGTGCAGATGGGATGGAGAAGGAAGGGAAGCGTGGAACAGGTCGGGGAGGCTAAGTGAGGTCGCTATGGACCCTTAGCATACATCCACAGAGGTTTTCCACATTCAGGAGCTCAGCAACCGAGTGAATGGCCTCCTACAGGATGTCTGCAGGGGATCCTACAAGATACTCAGAGGTTTCTACAGGATGTCTCTAAACTGCTACAGGATGACCTACCGTGGAGGTTTGAAGATGGAGGAGTGATGGAATGGTAGGGAGAGATATGTGAGGTAGGGATAAGGCTGGTGATGGCTCAGAAGTGGAGGAATGAGATGGGAAATGGGTGTAGGGAGTGTGTTGAAGGTAAAGGGTTATGTCAATGAAAGGTGAGGAAATGAAGTTACGTGGGGAGTGGAGGACAGAACGACGTGAAGGTCGAGGAGATATGCTTGCATGCATGATCAAGATGGAGGAGATGGTAGTGGAATGAGAAAGAGGAGTGTAAATGAAACAAATGATTATGACTGTCACCAAACCGAAAATGCATCAACCTAAATTACGTATGCCATGAATTCAATGAACAGCAATCCAAAACGCGAAGAGAAATATGTATGAGGCTGTGATGAAAGTATGTGTGCAGTTGTGAATGACAAGGAAGCATCTAATCAAAACCGTGACTGTATTACAACAATCATCAAGTAAAGTAATGCGTGTTTTTGGTGGCTAGTTATGGACTGCACCCCAATCTTCAAGAGAGATGGCAGTGAGCCTTAACAACCGTTTTGCTGGAGCTCCAATTGATGGTATCTATCCTCTGCTACACTAAACAAGTGGAAACAACTGCATCATAAGAAAAATCTATCCTACTCATAAGAAAACCAAATCACCAAATTGTAATTCGAATTGCATGTGCAAACGAAAACTTCAAGTGTTGGAAATGAAATGGAAACAACACTACAGTAGAGGGGATTTATGGCTCTCAGGTTGGGCCCTAACCTAAGAGCTATAGTCTCCTTAAGAAACTCAGAACTAGATCACAAACTGCCTTCTTTATTCATAATCTGATGTCATGCCAAATTGTCTTACAAAAAGGAACGAAAACTGAACTGTGCTCCAAAATTACAATAGTAATACGAGAGTTTCAACAACCATCTAAGGCTAAGACCTTCATATTTATACAAAACGATGATCCACCAAGTGCCCTTGATTTCAGGGGCTCGGCTGTCCAACTAGAGTCTAACTGTGGATCCCATAGGGCAGTCATAACCACTGTTCCTGTAGAACAGTTTATGACTGTTGTTCATGTAGGACAGCTGGCTGCTTCTTAAGCTCAGAGGGGAGATGGATTGGAGCTCGGAGTTCTTGGTGGGAATCACGAGGAATGTACCAAGACCGTGGACATCTCTCCACAAGATCAGCAGTGCCACCTCATTGTCTCCTTATCCCCTTTTTCGTTGTCTCTTGTTCCCTTTTTAATGCCAAAACCTGGAATCATAATGCATTAGTCACGTAGATAAAGTGTCTAACCTTCTTCCTACAAACAACATGAATAAACTAAGAAATGCATGCATAAGAAAATAAAAATGAATGGTTTGAGCAAGTAAAATAGGCCAAAATGATCCCAAATTGTACCAAAATTGGGGCTCATCAACCATCATAAACTCCTAAAGAATTTCTTTGATTTTCCTTGCTTCTGTCATGGAGACTTGACAAAATAACATGATGTCATCGACAAATTGTTGGTGTTTAATGGATAGGTCATTGCCCCATGGGCGAAGGCCCTTAATATGAGAGGAAGAGGTTGTTGATTTCAAATATCTACCCAATCCTTGAGCATCTAAGATTAAAAATAAAGGGGAGATTGGATCTCCTTGTCTTAGGTAACGAGAGGGATTGAAGGCTTGAGAGGGAGACCCATTGAGTAAGATAGAGCAGACAGAGGAAGAGATATGGGACAAGATCCAAATCACCTATCGCTAGTCAAAGCCAAATGAATTTAGAATACTATCCAAATAATACTAGCTTAGGTGATCATAAGCTTTAGATAAGTCCAATTTGATCATCATGCCAGTGGTTTTAAGTTACTTCAAGGAATGGACCATTTCTTGAGAGTTAATGATTCCGTCAAGGATTTGGTGACCTTCAACGAAACTAGATTACTCAAGAGAGATGAGGGATGGGAACAGAGGCTTAATACGCTCAATAATAACATTGGAAATTATCTTCTAAATAACATTAGACAAGGAAATGGGTCTAATGCCTTGAGGATCCTCAGATTTGGCAGATTTAGGAATTAAAGCAATGAAGGTTGAATTGAGACCCAGAAATACCTTCTGGTTACGCCTTGATTCCTCCACCACTTCAAGTATATCCCTTCCAATAAAGCTCCAATTTGCTTAATAAATTTTTTTCTTGAACCTGTCTAGTCATGGAGTTTTGTTTCTTTCCATGCCCTTGACAACATCCTCTATTTCCTCCAGTGTCATAGTGTGCATAAGGACCATGTTCTAATCAAAGGAAATAAGTTATGGGATGTGTCAAGTGATACTTGAGATAGATTTTGATAAGTCCTGGGGTGTTCTTAGAGAAGAGTCTAAAAGTGATTAGCCACCAAATTTTCCATCTCACCATGTTGAACCAATCTATTCCCCGAGCCATCCCTAAGGGAGAATATTCAGTTATGTTTTCGATGTTGGGTCAAAGCTCTATGGAAAATAATGTGTTCCTCTCACCCTCTCGAAGCCATTTTATTCTACATTTCTGTTTTCACACAATTTCTTCTTGTTTCCATCTTTCTTCCAACTGATTCACCAATCAACCGTCAACGTCCACTAGTCTTTCAAATATGCCCTCTAGTATGATTTTTTATTGGATTTCTTGCATTCTTTCTTGGAGTTGTTTTTTATCTTTTTGGATGTTGTCAAACTCTTCCTAGTTCCATCACTTAATTTTTGTCTTAAGATATTTAATCTTTAGCTTGAAAGTGTGCATGTGATTCCTTCCTTGCACATTGCTCCCTTTCCACCAGCTTTCAAATTTCTACATAAACAACGGGTCTCTTAACCAAAAATATTCAAAGTAGAAAGGCTGATTTTTGGGACCTGTTTTTAGATCAATCTCCATCCTGATTGACCAATAGTCTGATCCCATGCACAAGAGTATGGATGCTTCTAGAAAAATATCTCAGCTTATTACTTGTTCAGAAACCAAAAATCAATCAAAGCACGATGCTACCTGATGAGGACCACCACTCTTGTTATTCCAAGTGTATACTCCATTAATTATAGGCATGGCCGCTAGTTGCAGTTCCATGATTCTGTCTCGGAACACTTCCATATTTGCATCCATACTATAGAGGCCTCCCTTTTTATCATCTAGCAATGTGATTAAGTTGAAATCCCCATCAAGAATCCAAAGTTCCTCCATATATAATCTTTTGAGCTTTCCTATGTTCGGAATGAAAACCCCTTTTTCTCTTGGAATGTGAGGCCTATACACCCCAGTCAGTAAAGACCAATCTCTGGTCCCAATGTGGTGGAATTACCTAAGAGGATCTAGGGCAGATTAATCCAATCTTCAAATATCACCTTTGTCGGATTCCAAAGGATAGCTAACCCATCAGCACTACCATTGGAATCCTGGGCTATCACTTCCTATTGAAGTTTTAAACTCTTGAAAATTTCTTTCAATCTATGTTTTGAGATTTTAGTTTCTTAGATAATCATGATACTCTATTGATATTTTTTGATCTAGTCTTTTAAATATCATTGCTTTCCTATAGTATTGAGGCCTCTTACATTCTAGGATGTAATAATCATTGAGAAGGTTTATTAAGTTGGTGGAAAATCGCCGACAACGACACCACCCTTCCCGACTTGACCAACAAATCTCCCACCATTTGTATGAATTCTTGAAAGTTATTTCAGCCCCTTTTCTTACCTCCTTTACCTGATGTAGTTGGTTCCACTACCTGTCCTTGTTGAGATCCCAAGTGATCTGGCTGATCCAACTATATTGGCTCTTTCTTGGCTTGGAATCATTGGAAGGTCTCTCAGCATAATTTACTTTTATATTTAAGGATGAATCATTCATCCAGGTGTCTCCATTCACTCAACAATCTTCTCATAACTTTTTCTTTTGTGATGAGTTCTTCCTTCATGCCATTAATTTCCATATTAGTTTGTTCCACCTGCATTGCCTAGGCTTATTTTTTCTTGGGTTCCTCAGATTTCCGCTTGGGTTTTTGTCCACCCTTTGGTTGTGTCTTAGTGTTTTCATTGCTAGTCAGGCCATTAGATTCATTGGTACTCTCATCTTCCTCAACCAAGGTTTCAAATCAATTATTGTGGTTCAACCCTTTCTTATGTTGCAGATGTGTAGAAGTAGAGGGGGATTTCATGCTCCTTTCCTTTCTTTGAACTTCCTGAAAACCCTCTGTGTCTTCCCGATATTTGGCCAAATCTTTGGCACCGCCTGCACTGAAACAGAATGTGTTAATAATCCAGTGGTTCTTTCCATACCTCATCTTGGTACTCTAGAAGAGGCTTATTTATGTTCATATACAAAAAGATTCAGGCTTATGAAGTATACTTTCCCCGCCTTATTTAATCTACCGCTTTGACAAAACTCCCGATAGAATTCCCTATTCCTTCCAATATCTCTAGATCCCAAAAATCCACCAAGAGTCCAAATAATCAAACCCATACTAGTGCGGCCATGAATTTCTCTTGATCTAGATTGTAGCATTTCTCCCATTAGTGCATGAAGAGCCCCACATTATAGTAGAAATAGGGCCCATTATCAAAGATCCTTTCCTTATCTTTGAGACTAGTAAAAATCATTGTGAAGAACCCTCATGTGCCTAAATTCAAATCTATATGCCCTTTTGGCTACTATTTTAATTGGATCCATTTTACCATATCTCATTCTAATGGCCATATACTGACGAACTTACAAATCAATGCATGATATTTCATGAATTTCCTATATGTCTCCAATTTGTTGTAGGGGATTACAAATCTAGGTGTTTTAACTTCACTTGGCAAACATTTTCCTCGTATTCTTGTCTACCATTGTGCCCCTAGCCATGGGGTTCCTTTAGCTCCTCTGCCTGATCTACTGACTATCGCAACCACTCCTTGCGAGCTTGATTCCCCTGCCACAATATTTCGATAAGAGGGGATCTCTCCACTCCCCATGTGCATTCTCATTCCCTACATTAGAAACTGCTGACTAGGAAACCGTTAAGCCATGGAGAAAGAATACTGAAAAAATGATTCATAGTTTGTAGGTGGAAACCCTAGCAAAGTGCATTACACTTTCTCCTTATCCTTGATCCATAATTAAAATAGATCTATACTCATAAAATATTTTTTAACTTATTATTATTAAATAATAATCCATCGGTTGTTGCCATACCTCATCTTGATACTCCAACTTTATAAATTTAAGGAGAGTCTTAGCTATGTTCATATACAAACAGATTCAGGCATATGAGGTATACTTTCCTCATTTTATTGAATCTTCCATTTTGACAAAACTCCCAATAGAATTCCCTATTCCTTCCAATATCTCTGGATCCCAAAAATCCACTGGGAGTCCAAATAGTCAGACCCATACCAGGGCACCCATGAATTTCTCTTGATTTTCATTGTAGCATTTCTCCCAATGGTGCATGAAGAGCCCCACATTGTAGTAGAAATAGGGCCCATTATCAAAGTCCTTTCCTTATCTTTGAGACTGGTACAAATCACCATGAAGAACCCTCAAGTGCCTAGCTTTAGATCTATATGCCCTTTCGGCTGCTATTTTAATTGGATCCATTTTACCAGATCTCATTATGATGGCCATATAATCATGAACTTACAAATTAGTGCATGGTCTTTCATGAATTTCCTATATGTCTCTAGTTTGTTGTTGGGGATTACAAATATGGTTTTTTTAACTTCTCTTGGCATACATTGTCCTCGTATTCTTGTCTTTCATTATGCCCCTAGCCATGGTGTTCCTCTTGGTTCCTCTACCCAATTTGTTGGTTGTTGCAGCTACACTTGCGATCTTGATTCCTCTGCCACAGTATTTCTATAGGAGGGGATCTCTCCACTCCCCATGGACGTGCTCATCCCCTCTATCAGAATCTACTAAGTGGGAAATCGTTAAATCGTGGATAGAGAATATTGAAAAATGATTCAGAGTTTGCAGGTGGAACCCTAGGAAAACGCATTACTTTTTCTCCTTATCTTTGATCCATAGTTAAAATAGATTTATACTCATAAAAAAAAAAATTAACTTATAACTTTAGTTTTATAAAAATTATAAGTCTATAATTTTATATTCAAAAGAACTAGATTGATAAGAATCTTAAATTTTTATATTATAATTTTGTTGTGTATAACTTAATCACCCTTTTTTTAAATCTTCCTTTCTTATAATATTTCTTTTTTTAAATGATAAAACAATTTATCATAGAGCATAGCAAATATATATATATATATTGTAAGCTTGGTAGGACTACATCTTCATCATGTCCAACTTCTCACCCAAATCGAGAGGATAGCAGAAGATTTGAACTAAAGACTTCCGGTTCGATTAGACTTCATTTCCATGACCTTTGCCAATTGAGATACCCCAATAAAACATTGTATTTTTTTAAGTTTGGCAGGATTACGTCTTCATCATGTCCAATATATTAGCCTGATAGGGATGGGGAATTGAACTAATGACTTCACATCAAGGAGTGTCATAATAGAGCACCTGAACACCATTTATCCAAGACCCCGTGAACTATAGAGCATAGAAAATATTAAACATCATATGATCGACTAATTATTTTTACTAAATTGAATGAAAATAAATAATATTCAATAAATAAAATGAAGAAGAAAACAATGCATTAATTATTATACATGCAGCAGGCATGGTATAACTCATTTAATTTTTCCTTTGACTAGGTATTAGTTTGTCATTGACCAAAAATTTATGACATTTATCCATAGTTTAACATTAGGAATTTAATTTTTATTATTATTTATTATTATTTAAATTTCCTTATTTATAAGGTGATGGTTGAAGGTATATTATTGGTTCTTAATAACTTCTATTGTCTATTTAGTTACTAATTTTGTTTTTTGTTTATCTTTTAAATTTTTAACTTTTTTGTTTTTTTCTATTATTTTTTTCATGCATGTCAAATTTTTACAATATTTTCAATTGTAAGTGAGCTTATTATTATATTAAAAACATATTTTAATAAATTTATTATAAAAATTATATATATTTATAAAAATAAAACACACACGCATAGATATATGTATGTTAATATAAATGATCTTAATTAATCAGATTTCTTAATTTTTGGTGATGGCATTTTAGATCCATCTTAACACTAGATCTATCAAGCACCAAGAGGGATCAAATCTCTTGAGGTACAAACCTATTCCTTGAGTGCAAAACTTGAGGAAATGTTTGCACCTTGAGAGATCTGATCCCTCTCGGCGCTTGATAGATCCGGTGTTAAGATGGATGAAGGTTGGTTTCAGTTGTGTGTGGTCATACAAAATTTGTTGAACATCTAATTATTTTGATCTTTGTAAATATGATAAATATGTCTAAGATTAATTTGGTCAATTTAATTTAAAAAAAAATAGTTACCTCAGTTTGTTGACATGAGAGAGACTCTTAGTAACTTGAATGATGAAAAATGATGAAATACAAATTTTGAGTGAAAACTGTCAATATAACATTTTTGATAGATAGGAAATGTGAATACTAAGAATATAGTCAATTACAAACAATCTTCTTTGCAATCAATATGAAACTATTTTCTTCTACTATTCCTATTGTCACAACTATTAGTTTTTCCATTTTCTCATATCGATAATATGAAAAGAGTAGTTGGAATCATACACCATTCAAATATTTAACTCGAGCTACTATAGTAAAAAACATACGTTGTCTCTATTGCTCTCCAATATTAATATAAGTTTTCTCAAAATTAAATCATTGGGACTTATGGAGTGTTAAACCCCCCAAAAAATTCAATGTTAGTCATTTTCTATTACTGCGTTTGAATGCAAAGTAATTAACAATGTTGAATGATGGAAAATGGAAAAATTTTATTTAGGATGAAAATTCAAGTATTGCATTTATGGTTGAATAATTTTTATGTGCTTACATTGAGAGAGAGTGTGTATGCTTTTGGAGTGAGAAGGATAGATAAGGGGAGATAGAGATATAGATGCGGGGGGAGAGGGAAGAAGAGAGGGGTAAACAAAAGGAGGGAGAAAGAGACATAGATATGGAGAGAGAAATGTTAGAGAAAGAGAAAAGGGGAAGAGAGAAAGAGGGAGGGGAAAGGGAGGAAGGGAGAGAGAGGGATAGATATGGAGACCGCGTGTATATTTAAGGGCTGGGATAGAGAGATAAATAAGGAGATACAATGGGAGATAGAGATATAGATGGAGGAAGTAGAGATTTGCTTACACTGAAATCAATGCACGTTATTAATCTCATTACTTTGAAATTAATGTACATCATACATCTTGTTCCATCAAATCAGAAATCAACATCTACACTAAAATCAATGCATCTATTGCCAACAATCAAATAGGATTAGAAATAGATATCTATACTGAAATCAATGCATCTAGTGCAAGCAGTCAAATAGGATTAGAAACCAATATCTACACTGAAACCAATGCATCTAATGTAAACAATCAAATATGAGTAGAAATCAACATCTACGCTGAAATCAATGCATCTAGTGTATGTTATTAAATATGATTAGAAATCGTCCACATGGGGTAGCTCAAGCAGCAAGGGCCGTGGAAATGAAGTCTCACCGAACCGGAAGTCTTGGGTTCAAATCTTGGGCTACCCTTCCCCCATTGAGGGGTACTTAATGGACATGTAAATCGGAGAGTCCCACCCCAGCTTACAAAAAAAAAAATATGATTAGAAACCGACATCTAAACTAAAACTAATGCATATGGTGCAAGAGATCAAATAGGATTAGAAATCAATATCTACACTTAAACCAACGCATCATGTGCAAGCAACCAAATAGGAGTAGAAATCAACATCGGCATTGAAATAAATGCATCTATAGTAAGGTATTAAATAGAATTATAAATCAAAATTACACTAAAATCAATGCATATAGTGCATGTGATCAAATAGGATTAGAAATCAACAACCACATTGAAAATATAAAACATTCATGACTTTAAAAATCTAAATTCTATGTCTTGATTTGTCTCGGTGAGACTCTTTCTTCTTCCCTCTCTCTCCACCTTCCATTCTATGTCTATCTCCCTCCCCCTCTCCTTCTCTCTCTTCCCCTCCCTCTTCCCCTCCCTCTTTCCCCCATCTCACTCTATCTGCCCCTCACTAACCTTCTCTATTTTTCCCTTCTTTCCTCTCTCCCCCTACTATCTATATTTATACCTCCCTCCATATCTCCTTATTTGTCTCTCTATCTC
>APFE031457565.1:0-28654 GCA_000404065.3 Pinus taeda | reverse complement strand
AAATGCACATGCATGTATTTGTTTTTCAGCTCTCTTAATGTGTGAATGATGTTAAGAAAGCTATGTGCAAAACTGAATTACTTTTAAAGCGACTGTACTCAACAAAATTCTTTTTCAAAATGAAGTGAAAGCAAGAGAGACACTTTACGATTTTGAAATGGAAATTTCTTTTCGACACTTTAAAAACCTAGTAATTCAAATCCTATGCAACAGTAATTGTATAATCGACTATCTAAAACAATGGAATTGCTTTCTAAAGCTGAAAATAACATCTACGACACTTTCAGATCTAGAGACGACAGTTCGACTATGCTACTTTTGCAAAAGAGAACTAAAATGACGCACAATACATAAAAAACATTTATAGTTCTTTGCACTAAGGAGGCGGAATAATGCAAGAGAAGGGGGTATTCACAGAAGTACACTGATTACAGACAGCAAAAACTCTTGAATAAGACTGAAAACAGTGAGAAAAATCCACAGTCGCAGGGTAAATTCAATCCTCCCTAACCATTGCACCTGTTACACAGTGAACTCAGTATGCAACGCAGCTACTCCATTCGGGAAGTGCGATGCATACAGGCTGCCTTGAAGGCAGGGTGCAATGGTTACAGTGTGAGACTTTGAACGAGATTTCACTCACAGTTTGTAATCTAGTTCAGGTGTTTAGGCTGAATAAGTAAGGATCAATGTATGTAAAACACAGGGGTGATCTAAGAGGTTACTAGAGCCACCACTCAGGGCAATTAGATTACTGGCAGATCTATTGTTTAATTCATAAACAAAACGCGGAGATTGACTGAAGCAACCTTGATCTACTTTGCATTTGTATGACAAATGCAGTTCGAAGTCTAGTTGGCTTGACTTCAGGCTCCATCTGTATGTTTATAAAAGAAACAAGGATAGATAGGCTAGCAAGTAATCTAGTCGCTCCCCAGCGGAGTCGCCATTTTGTTATACGGGAATAGTGTCCACTCTAATGCTGCTATTCCCACTAAGATGGGTGGCTATCTTAGAAACAAACAACCAAAGTCTACTATTGATTCCTTTTATGAAAATAGATGAGAAGAGAACCAAGAGGGCCAACCTGAGTCTTGCGCTCGATTTCCTCTCCTTCTGGATAGAGTTTTGCTGCTCCTCCTTTGTCTGCGCAGCTTCAAAGGGACCTGTAGAATCACAGCAACATACTACTATGCAAGAGACAAGGATCTAAATTCATAAATAATGCAGGATCAGATGTGCATTAACCATATACATGCATATATAAACAAGTACACGAGAATATGGAAGGAAACAAGAATAGCTTTATTCAGATGAAAAGTAGCAAGAAGATTACAACCATGTGCTCTGACCCAGCATCATCCTCCAGCTAAGAATGCCTTCTTCACCTCAAGCAAAGCTAGATCGCCCAACACTGATAATGTACACCAAAATACCAACAACACTTCTTTATAAGATACAAAATTCCAGCCTCTGGTTCTCTGTGATGAGGGATCCATATATAGATGATTACAGAGAGGTGAGTCATCTTTTGGGATCTTGATTAGTGTCCTCTCTCTGATAGTTCCTGCTTCCACTTGGAGAGTGATGATCTCTTACTCATCCATGGTTGAAAATGGAGTGGCAAGTGTCAGGGGGGAAGCTTCTAGAAGATTCCATAATCTTCCACCTCGCATTTTTGTTCATGCCATTTGTCCATTCCCGACCATCGCACCCTACAGAGGAGAAAATTAGTATGCATCGCACAATGTACATTAAGAAGGTGATATGAATTGCACCCTCTACATTGAGCTTTTAGTATGGTCCAGTTTTGACCATTTAGGAGTAGTTTTCAGTAGAGAACTTCTGGGAGATGATGTAATCAGTTGACCTTGTTCCTTTAGGCAGTGAAGCAACACTTTTAGGGACTTAGGAGCCCTCAGTTTATGGACATTTATGATTGGGGTTGAAGTGCCCAAAAATGTCTATAACACCACTCAAAGAGGCTTATTTCTAAGGCGTTCATCTATCTTTTCTATCTTTTTGTGAGCTAGTTTCTTAACATTTGGTATCAGAGCTTTAGATTCTAGGGTTTCGCTGCTCCAAACAGGTCATTGTCGCATTTTCACTATAAATTTTTTTCTATGGTATTTCATAAGTGAAAAAAAAAACCCATCTAAGAAGACATCGCATTGAATCGCAGGTCCGAATTTCAGAGCTTTTCGCGCTATATTTGCGGAGATATGATCTGAGGAAGTTGGTATTTTTGCAAAATCCTGAATTACATTCCAAACAGGTGACCTGGGGAAAATCATCATAACTTTCTCTCTGAGCATCGGATTGAAATTTCATAAGAAGGTACAAAAATAGGACGTATTGTAGTTTCTTGTATATATTTTTCAGAGCCAAAGGTTGAAACAGTGGCTCGTGGCATGTCGTAAAAGTTTGCTCTACTGAACTAGTCTATAATCAGGTCACTGTGGGAGATTTTGCATAACTCTTCCTTGAAGAATCCAATTGGGATCAGACTTGTGGCATTGGAAAGAGGACACAGAGGGCTATTGTAGGTCACAATCTCATAAATTAAAGATCTGAAGGTACAGAGTTACAGGCATTTCAAGATCGAGCTCCTAAAATCAAGAAAAAGCAAGATGAGGACACTGTTACAAAAGGTATGTATTGCATCTTCATTTTTAGAACAGGATCAATTTTTATGGTATGAAGGGCTTTTTTCTCATAAACAACTTGTTATGTGGTCAATTTTCACGGGGGAAATGATAGCACATTATGAGGATACAAAGAGCAACACCTTCTTTAGAGCAACACCACAACAATTGGAAAGAGTAAAAGGGATTTGTGACATATTGGAAAGAAAAATTATGAAGCATACCCTTCACAACTATAAAGATGGAAGTGTTGTTTCTCCTAGCCTTCCACAACCTACAAGGATTACACCACAACAATTGGAAGAAAAAAGAGAAAAAGGGCTTTGTTACAATTGTGATAGCAAATGCACTAAAGGTCATAAGTGTGCTGAGAAGAAACTATTTTACATAGAATATGAGGAGGAGGAAGAAAAGGATCAAGAAACATCAAAAGAAGAGGATATACGCCAGGACTCCACCCTAGAGAAAGAAGAAATGAATCAGACCATATCTTGTAAAGCATTGGCAAGAATTACCACTCCTCAAACTCTCAAGATAGAAGGACATATCAAGAAGAAAAAGGTGCAAGAAGTGAAAGATCACATCAAGAAAGAAGAAATTAATCCAACCATATCTTGTAATTCATTAGTCGGAATTACCACTCCTCAAACTATCAAGATAGAAGGACATATCAAGAAGAAAAATGTTCAAGAAGTGAAAGATCACATCGAGCATCAAGAAATTAATCCGACCATATCTTGTAAAGGATTGGAAGAAATTACCACTCCTCAAACTCTAAAGATAGAAGGACATATCAAGAAGAAAAAGGTTCAAGCAGTGAAAGATCACATCGAGCATCAATAACAAGTTTTCCAACTTTTAAAGGATAACGCCACTTTGGTGCAAAATCGAATGAAACAACAGGTAGATCAACAACGTAGTGAAAAATGTTTTGATGTAGGTGATCGGGTATTTTTACTGCTACATCTCAAGCAAGCTATTTATGAGAAGGAAATGATGGCAATACTATATGCACTTAAGAAATGGCAACCTTACCGAATGGGAAGACACTTCAAGGTAAAAATGGATCATGATAGTCTTAAATACTTTTTAGAACAACTATTTCTTTAGAAGAAAAAAATGGGTCAAAATATGTTGGTTATGCTTTGACATCTTCTATAGAAAAGGGAAGCAAATTTGTTGCAGATGACTCTCAAGAAAAGATGAGGATGTGGAAGCATTGTTTTGTGTTATTTCTATTATCCAACTAGATTGGATAAATGAAGCAAGGGATGAATGGAAGAAAGATGAAGAAGTATGGCCACTTATTCAAAAGTTTCAAAAGATCCCAATTCAAACAATATTGCCAGAAATTGAAGAGGAAGGAAAACTCATATTGGAACCTAGAGCAATCACAGAAACAAGAACCCGACAGCTACGAAATCGATGAATTTCAGAGTACCTCATCAAGTGGAAGAACTTACCCACTGAAGATTCCACATAGGAGGACAATAATTTCATACAAAAGCATCAAGAACTACTCAAGTGTTGAGGACAACACTTTTTGAAGGAGAGGGGCATGTTAGGCCCCTATACTACTAGTGTAACCCTTTATTGTTATTAGTACAACCCCCTTATTATATTGACGTACCCATGTAGTGCCCATATTGTTACTATTGTGCCCCATAGAAGCCCACTATTGTTATTATTATGCCCTTACATTATTATTTTTATGTCGTCTCTTATTATATTATGACCCCTTAGGCTCCTATATATAGAAAGGAGGTATTTTCATTTGTATCATCCAAGAATTGTTCATTTGTGTAATGTAAAGGAGGTTGTCCCCTCGAAGAGGCTTATTTCTAAGGCGTTCATCTATCTTTTCTATCTTTTTGTGAGTTGGTTTCATAACAGTGCTACTCTAGTTAATTGAATATTTACTCATCAGAAACTCATGCATATCGATTTTGAGAAAGACCCAGTTGAGACTAGAATGCAAGGACAATGTATTGGTCCTTAAGGGATTGCGCGGTTTTTAGAGGCTTTATTTCCCTTTAAATACAATCTATCCTTCATAAGACTTACACATTGGAATAGAGACTTGGAGAGCTTGTGAATTGGCTAATATTTGGCTTTGAGCTTTCTTATGATTTTGAGATTGAAGTTTTTGAGGGCTGGGATTGTTCTAGAGAGAATAAGCATTGTGATCTCATCTTGATTTTTAGGGTTAATACAAAGCAAATAGTGGGGTTTTCAGATGTGGATTTCCTCGGATATTATTTGCGTTATGTCCCTTTGATTCTCTTCCTCTATTGATTATTGTTTTCTCAATGTTTATGGGCTTCCATTGTAAAGATTAGAAGTAGATTATTATCTCTTGCTTTAGAAAATTGCATTAGCTTGTGAATCTATAGGATTTTCTATAGAAATACAAACCCTTTCCATTAAAAAATAACTTTCAAATGAACAAGTAGATGACTCAAGATTCTAACCAGCTAGAAAGGAGTAATTCCTCAAACAAAAGGATCCAACTCCCACCTATTAAATATTGGGGTTGTAAAGGAGAACATCAGTTTAGAGATTGTCCTCATGACCCAAGCTTCTAACCATCTAAAAGGGGAAATTCTTCAAGAAAAAGGATCCAATCTCCACCTATTAAATGTTGGGGTTGTAAAGGAGAACATATGTTTAGAGATTGTACTCATAAGGCAGAGAAGGTGAGGACTACGCAAAACATGCAAGAGGAAACTAGTGTGGATGAGGTGGGAAAAAGCATGTGCAAAATTTATGTAGCCTTGGATAATCGATAAGTGGAGCATCAAGCTCACATGGTAGAAGTTCAAAATTAGTCCATCTCTATCTTAGTTGATTCTAGAGCCAACCCTAGTTACATTAATATGAATCAAGTTTAAAATTTTAGTTTGAAGAAAGTTAAATATTCTAAACCTTGGTTGCTACAACTAGCTACAGGTATGGAGAGAAAGGTTACATAATTAATTAGAGATTAACTAATTGAAATGCATGGGACGAAAACAATAACTGACTTGAATGTAATTCCATAGGTACATATGATTTCTTGATTGGCATGGATTGTTTGGAAAAGCACCATGCAATACTCGATTGCTATAGTAACTCTTTTAATTACATTTATGATGACGAACAACAAAAATAGGCCCAAGGAATTCCTAGGCAGATATCCATTAGAGAGATGTCAACCATGTAATTGAAAAGGAATTTTTAAGAGAGGATGCCATATCCTTGTGGCTCATTTGGAGGATACAAATATGGACCAACAAATTAATATAGAAAATTACCTAATGCTTCACGAATTTGTTGATGTATTTGCATAAATACCTGGATTACCTCCAAGGAGGGAAATAGGTTTTTCTATCAACTTAGTGCTAGGAGCAGTCCCAGTATCTAAAGCATCATACAAGATGAGTATTCGAGAGCTTAAATAATTATAGATGAAGTTGGATGAATTACAAAAGAAGGGATATATACATCCTAGTGTATCACCATGGGGTGCTCTAGTTCTCTTCATTAAAGAGAAAGGGAACACATTGTGGTTGTGTATTGACTTTTGGTAGTTAAATAAAGTTACTATTAAAAATATATACCGTTGCTGAGGATTGATGATCTCTTTGATCAATTATGCAGAGCAAAAGTATTTTCTAAAATTGATTTAAGATCTGGGTATCACTAGTTGCAGATTAAGGAAATATCAATAAAATGACATTCTAGACTCGTTATGGGCATTATGAATTTGTCATAGAACCTATTGGTTTATCTAATGCATCGAGAGCTTTTATGTGTTTAACGAACAAAGCATTCAGGGAATACTTAGAAAAAATCGTCATTGTATTCTTGGATGACATTTTAATATATTCAAAAACTTAAGAGAAACTTCAACAACACTTGAGATTGGTTCTGCAGGTACTTGGAGAGCACCAAATTTATGCTAAACTAAAAAAATGTTCATTTTATGAGGGATAAATCCACTATTTGGGTCACATTACTTTAGAAGATGGGATGGTTGTGGACCCTGAGAAAATTAAGGCTATCAGAGAATGGCCAGCTCTGAATTTTTTTACTAAAGTTAGGTCTTTTATGGGTCTAGTTGAGTATTACAAGAGTTTTATTGAAGGGTTTTCTAGAATTGCATATCCAATTACTTCTTTGCAGAAAAAGGGTAAAAATTTTGATTGGACACCTAAATGTGAAGCAACCTTTCAACATTTGAAAGTTTTATTAACCAAGGCTCTAGTATTAAAAATTTCCTATCCAAATGTGAATTTTCTAGTGTGCACAAATGCATGCAAAGAAGGATTAGGTGGTGTGCTCATGCAAAATGGGCATGTAATTCGTTACGAGTCCAGAAAGTTAAAAAATCATGAGAAGAATTATGTTTCACACAACTTGGAAATTTTAGCTATCATTTACACACTGAATATGTGGAGACATTACCTTATGGGAAGGATATTTGAATTTCAGATTGATCATGATGTGTTGCGGAATTTATTTGAATAACCAAATTGAAATCTACGACAAGTCTTATTGCTGGCATCGCTGGTAGAATATGATTTTGAAATTAAATATATCAAAGGAAAAGAGGATTGGGTGGCTAATGCACTCAACTGAAGAGTACATGTTATTCATGCCGCAACAATGAGTAGCTACAAAATTGATTTGAGGGAAATAATTATACATGTTGGTAATTTAGACTAGCAATATATCAAGATTAAAAATAATTTATAGCAAGGAGTATCACAACATAACTTTCTCGATTATGAATTGGGTCTAGATAATATCATTTTATATAAAACAATAATTTATGTTCTAGAGGTCCGAGCTGTTAAAGAAATAATTATATTTGAAATTCACATGGTACTATATGTTAGTCACCTCAGGTACTAGAAAACATTAACCACAACTAAGAAACTATTTTACTGACCAGGTTTAAAGAAGGAAGTAACTAATTATATTAGTGGGTGTATGGAATGCCAGTGGGTGAAAGATGAGCATAAACACCCAACTAGTTTGTTATAGCCAATCCCCATTCTAGGGTGGAAATGGGAGATGGTATCACTTGGTTTTCTTACTAGTTTACTTAGAATAACAATGGAAAATGAATCCATAATGGTTGTAGTGGATAAGCTTACGAAGACTGCTCATTTCATTCTGATAAATTCAACACAGAAGACATCAAATATTGCAGACATTTATATGCGAGAAATTTTCAGGCTTCACAGATTGCCTAAGGCAACAATTTCTAATAAAGATCCAAAATTCACATCTAATTTCTAGATTGAATAATTTAAAGGACTGGGTACTAATCTAAGCTTTTGGAAAAATTATCATCCTAAGTCTAAGGGATAGATTGAGTGGGTAAATCAAATAATTGTAGACATGTTGTGGATGTATGTGATGGATAAACTATCCAAATGAGAGGACTACCTCCATCTGGTGGAATTTGTGTATAATAATGGGTACCAAGAATCATTAAAAATAAGTCTGTTTGAGGCTCTATATGATAGGAAATGTAATACTCCGATGATTTGGGGTAACCTAGTGGATATAATTTATGTGGGCCCTTAATTGCTCAAAGACATGGAAGAGAAAATGGTTAAAAATAAATAAAAATTAAAAGTTGTCAAGGATAGGCAGAAAAGTGACGCTGACAGGAGCAGGACAAGTAAGGAATTTAAAGTCGGGGATCATGTGTTTTTGAAAGTAAAAGTAAAGAAGAGTTCATTAAAATTACGAAATTGTGCTAATTTAATAGGTAGATATTGTGGGCCATTTGAGATCCTCGAGATGATTGGCCCCATGACATGTAGGCTTGCATTGCCTGCATGTCAACATATTCATTATGTATTTCATGTTTCATTGCTTAAGAAATATGGACCAAGCACTAATCATGTTTTTTATTGGAAAATGATTTAGGTAAAACTTGAGGGAGATTTTCAGGTTCAACCGGTGTGAATTTTAGACACCAAAGTCAAGGTGCTTCAAAATCGAGCCATAGGCCTGGTAAAGGTACAATGGACCATGCTCTATTCTGAGGATGTGACCTAGGAACTAGAAGAGATCACGAGGGTAGAATACTCTCACTTTTTTTACTGATATGTTGTATATTTGTATATGTGATGCACTAAGGAAAATGCATATAATAAGGGGGGAGGAATGTAATACCCCCACCTGTTTTGATTATGTAAATACACGTACCTTTTATATTAGGCTAGTGATTCGAAATGCTTTATTGGCTTGCATTCCCATGTAGTTGCAAAGATACTAATATGCTAATTTTTAGCTAAGTGGTTAGAGGAACCACAATGTGAATATTGTAAATATTGTAAACATATATATCCTTAAATATTAATAAAATAAATCTAGTTGTGGAGCCCACTCCATGAAAAGAGTATGGGGGCACAACTCTAGATGAAAAGGCAACAGTTGTGTTCTTTCCATGAAAAGTGCACCCTAGGGTCCACGTAGCTTAGTGAGTGCCACTTGGCTAGTTAGTGCCATACAATTATAAAAGGTTATGTTTTGTTCTAAATCAATTCATTCAACTAGGGATGGTTGGAGGTGGGAATTATCTGTTGAGTCTTGGAGTGGACTCTAAAACCGGTTGATGGACAATGAGTCCTGGGCTTGGACTCTGGACTGGCCGAGGCATGGTTATTAAGTTAAACATGAAATATGGATGCATCTTATTTATGATGTGATCCCCAATGCTAACTCCAACAACTTGGTATTCCAAGGTTTGTGGATCTTGTTTATGGCTTAATGGCCATGGGGTTTTGGTGGGAACTTGGTGTCGGGTTTGTGACTTGGAGGTTTCCTGGAGCCTTGCAGTAGCACAATTGTTGGTTGGACACCTTAGCAATTAGCTTGGAGGGTGCCTCAACCATGGAACAATGTGACTGTTGGGTTGCCACCTTAGTCATGGAGCTTTGGATATTTTTTTGGTTATTGTTTCCCTTGGAGTTGTCATCCTATCTTGGTGGGGACCCAATAGTTGAGCTTATGAACCATCATGTCTATGGTTGGGTGAAGCATGGAGGGCCTGCAACTAGTCCACTTTCATTTGCAGATAAGTTCTTAAATGCTTATGGAATACTATATATATATCTTTATATATATATATATATATATATATTATATATATAATATATATATATATATATATATATTATATATATATATATGTATATATATATATATATATATATAATATCTATATATATATATATATATTATATAATATATATATATATATAAATATATATATATATATAGATATATATATATATATATATATATATAATATATATATATATATATATATATATATATATATATATATATATATTATATATATATATATATATATATATATATATGAATATGACATGTTATTTAATGTATTATGTTAAAAACCTAGTTTTAGGGGTTTTGGTGAATGGTTGTTAATGTACATTTAATTAGTCTTGTTTATTATACTTATGTGAAAAATATGTAAAAAAATGCATTTTGGTATGTAGCGTTGCATTCCATAACAACCTCGTTCATGTCATAAATTATGCCTGAATCAAGTATGAGCACTTCTACATTTATTTGATTTTAATTATGTAATATTGGATATAGTGGTGTTTCCTGGTTGGGGGCTGGGGACACTACAATTAATATGATTCTTTCCTAATAACTTATAAAATCTTTTAAAATTAAAAATTAAAAAAAAACAAAACAAAACAAAAAAAACATATGATACCATGCCTATTACATTGAATCTCTCTCGTAGTGCTATAATCCAAATAACCAACTTTTATATATATATGCTTTTTTTTTTGCGCCTTTCACAAAGTACTCCTCTAAAAATGGGGAAAACCATAGTTTCACTAACATAACAGAAAATAATGTGCATATGAGAATTCATATGCAAATGAAATATTTTTTTAGCTTTTGAATGAGGTGTATAAGGAGAAGTTGATAACAGATGAACATTGTAGCCACACTAGAAAAGGATGTGCATAAGATGATTGGGTGTTTGAAAGAGTAATAATAAATAAATCGATGTACAAAAAGGACTATAAAATTGATTTTATCCCAAGAATATATTTCTAAGAACCATTGAGGTGGTGTTGAAAAACATTTTTCTTCTTATTGATGAGCCTTAATGTTCCTATGATTCATTGGTTAACCTTGACATGAAAAAAGGAAAATAGAGCTTGGTGCATTAATTAATAATTTATAGAAGTAATTTATAAGTTAATTTAAAATCAAATACACCAGATAGAAAATATAAAATAACAAACATACCATATACCTGACTACTTACCTATGGTCATTCAAGTAGATAATTAGGATCACTTCTAATACTAATAGTCTCAATTAACTTCACATGTTCATGAACAAGTAGGAAGTGTTGTACCTTTGATAAGTTATTTCTTGGTATTATTTGTAGTTGGAGCTTTATACCAAGAACGAAATTTGTATAGTGGTATACAAAATTACTTGGTTTATGATCTTCAAATACAAACCCTTTTCTCTTTTGTGTTCTCTACTTCTATGTTGGAAAGTATCCATTGATAACCATCAATCCAATAAAAAAATCAATGTCTTTAGAGTCTAGTAATGTGACATTGAGGTTTTTCTTTTCCTCTATGCAACATGCCAACCAATAGTAATTTCTTGATTCCTTACCTTTTAGGTAACCACTACATATATGTGCCCTACAAAAAATGGAGTGACATGATTGGTCATCCTTCGATTGCAATAATTCTACAACTATACATTAACCAATGGGAACAAATACATGGTCACAACTATCAACCTAGTCTATGGGTTCACAATTGTCCCATTCACTACTACCACATGAAACACAGAATAAAGAGAATTTTCTTGTCCATATTTCAAATATAGCATTATTTAATGTTCAAACTAAATGAAATCCATGAGTTCCCTACATTGTTTTGCATTCTTATAAATTTGTTCGATCTACATTGACTACCTCCAAAAAAAAGTATATGTACATGTGATTTTTTGGTTGATTGGTATTCTTGCATTCTTTCTCCCTCCCCTATAGCTAAAGAACACCAGCCAGTAATGGAATTTTCATCTAAAATGACAAAAATAGTAGTGAACTTCATTTATTCCCTGTGTAACACAATTTTAATGCATGTATCTACTCCATCATTCTTCCCTTTTCCATACCCAAACTCAAAATATTCTAAATATGTGGTACCTTATGTTTTTTGTGAAAGATACAAAACCATTAAATACAAGTGAATTTTTTACCTAACAAGTGCAACTTGCCAACCAAGTCTAGTATTTTTCCATTTCTATATTATTCTACTTTGAGTGATGGTAGAAAAATCAAAAGAAATGTTGTACATAAGCTAAGTTATGGAACCAATCATCACTTATGTAGAAGTGGTACTATAATTTAACCCTATTGTCTTTACTACTATTTGGATCATGCCTATATGTGATGTGAACCATTATGCTAACCTACTATGAGTGAAAATATTGGCCCCCAATCTCATTTTATGGTTTAGGGTGTATCTCTATGTAGAATCCACCACTCATAATATAGTACCAATGGGAAATGTATCTCTACACAATTGAAAATACGTGTCTTGCCATCGAGCCACATGTACATGATGCAAATATTGTTTGGTATTCATAGAATTTCTTGATGAAGTCACATACTCATGCCTGGAAAAATAATAACATATACATATATATAAACAAATTATTCAAATAAAAATTGCTACGATGTTTAAATCCTAACATCATGTTACAATTTGAATGAAATTTGGCGTTATTTATCTACTCATTACTAACCTAGGAAGTGACCCATTATTATTTTTCATTCATTCCCTCCCTCGACATTGAATGTGACATATTTGAAGCCTTTCAAATTGACCTGATTCCTTCTCAACTCCTACTTGTCACTCACACAGATCTATTTCTTAGTAATGTCATTCTGATTGAGACATATTCCCTCAAACCAAGATTTTTGATAAAATGTACCCCATCATGCCTTGTACAAAAGATACTATAAATAAAATATCTAAATAATGTGAATGATAATATACCTAAGTATTATTGTATAATGGTGTTCTGTAATAAAAAAAAATGCATACACATCAATCATAAAAGTAAGAGTATTCAATGTGGTATTGGAAACAACATGTGTTTCATTTGTGTTTATTCTAACATAGCAAGTCTTGCATTGATTAAATGATCATTGCCCAAGTTAAGTGCATAATGTGCATTCTTGAATATCTCATAAAATTCTATTTTTTCCATGTAAAGGAAGTGTTTAATGTGAGTTTCATGATCTCTAGAGCCCCTTCTTGTTATAATACATTTTAGTGTTCTCATTCCAAAAAAATTGCACGAGTTCCTTAACTACTCCAACTAATTTCATATAAGAATAAGGTATCCTACCAGTGAAGGACCAACAATCCATTTGGCCACGTGTGGAGGATATATCGTCTAATAGAATACTTTCTAAATGTTTTGAAATTTCATTTAGCAAACAATGTTTTTTTCTGGTCTTTTAAACAACGTATTATGATAGGACATGACAAGCATTATGGTCATCAGATTGAGTTTCTTCACCAATTTTTTGAAATGAATAACAAGTTTTTTGATGACGTTATTAATTATTTTTATATTTTTTACTATTTTAATGATTATAATTCTTCTAGCACTAATTATAATAATAAATTTTAACAAAGACAAAAATAATTGGCAATGGGTTGTATTAGGTTTTCATTCAAAGTAAATTTTTACAATTTTATAGTATTGGAAACAAATGGTTCATTCTATGTATCTTACCTTTCAAGTAATTATAAGCCAATTTCATCCACCTAAAGGCATTTTGGAGTTCTTTGTTACATAATGTCTAATCTAGTTAAGGGTGATATACCTGTATTTTGGAACTTTGGACTTCTTTGTTGTGGAATTACATTCTTGGAAGGAGATTGTACATGTTAAGGGAAAAATTATGAAATTTCACATTGTTGAACAATAGGTTGCACTATTGGAACTTCTTCAGCAAAATGTTTTACAATAGTTACCTCTCTAATTTCATCCATAATTATTTCTTAAAAAAATTGTTATCATCTAATCATCCAGAAAAAATTGTTCTAATGGAATTATTCATTCAATATTATTATGTTCAGCTAGAAGTTGGATTATCCTTTTTTTAAAGTTTGTTCTTTTCCATAACAACCATGGCATTTTCTCCAACATCAATGATCTATCCCTTGGGGTTTTTCCCTTGACAAAATTATTTTCTAATTATGATGGTTCCCCATGTTTAAATGGATTATAATTACAAGGACACAATGTTTGTATCCCAATTACAAATAAATATATAAATTGTCTTCCAATTACAAAAAGTATCCCCTAATTATACAAGAAGACAAAGATTGTCTCCCAATATTAGAAAAAAAAAGAGAAAATCTATCTTCTAATTTCACAAGATAAAAAAATTCCTTCCAATTACATCATAATACAAAAAATGTTTTCTAGTTCCTCAACAAGATAATGTTTCTCTTGAAGTCACTCAAATTTCCTTTTATTTACATAAAAATTGTCTTCTAGATACATAATAAGACGAAAACTTGATGGGAAATAAGACATGTGAACAAAGCTCTTCTTTCCAATTATAGAAAAATGATAGCATGTGTTAACATTGTTTCTATGCTTATGTGCTTTTTCATTATATTTGTGTTTGGTTGTTAGGGAAATGGAAAGCACATGGGGAGAAGGTTAGCAAAAAATTCATCAATGCATTCTTAGGAATTTTCATACATTCTCAATATTGTACATGTGTTCCTTAGACTAAAATCTAAAAAATTAAATTCCCTATCCACCTTCCTCTCTCACCTTCTCATGTTTTCTCAACCATGGTAGGATTTTGCACACATTATAGAATGTATGCACACTTTTGTGACATTACTTTTCTCCCTTCTCTTGCTTCACTCATTTTTCTTCTTCTTCCTCTTCTCTCTCGCACCTCCATCTCTCTCTATCTCCCTTCCATTATCCTTTCTCTCTACATATATCTCTTTATCTCCACCAAATCACTCTTTTTTCTCTCTCTTCTTCCCTCTCTCTCTCTCTATCTATATGCCTCTCTATTGTTCCCTCTCTATCACCTAATAATCTTTGTGTCTATATTTTTCCCTCTTTCACCCCCCATGATTCTATCTATCTATGCCTCCCTCTCTCCTTTCTCTATTCCTCACACCCTCACTCTCTCTCCCTCTTACTCTTCTTCCCTATTTCTCTCTCACTCTCTCTCCACCTTTCAGATTTATTTCTATCCCCCTCCCTCTCTCTCCCTCTTCCTCACTCCCTCACTATGTTTATCCCCATCTCTCCTGTTAGTCTCTCTCTCTTCACCTCTCACTCTCTCTCTATCTCTCTCTTCCTCTAGCCTCTCTCCCCCCTTTAACTCTATCTCTTTGACCCTACCTATTTTCCTATCTATATTTATGTCTCGTCGCCTCTCTCTCTCCCTCTCTCTCTCTCTCTCTCTCCATATTTACTTATCTCTCTCTCCATATCTATTTATCTCACTCTCCTTTCCTCTATTTACTTGCATCTTGAGCTTCCATAATTTGAGATTATCTTTTAATTACAGTTCTCCACCTTGAACTTGGTATTCATTATATTCTCCATTAACTATCTACATATAGGCTCCATCCAAATTGAATTATACATGCATACATACATACAAACACACACACACACACACATTAAAAAAAATTGGATTTAAAAAATATACCTTGACAAACTTGATGTTATGCCTCCACCACCAAATTATGTATTTCTACCAAAAAAAAATTAGAGCTACACCAAAATGAGAATGTGTTTGTGGGCTTCCTTGACATTCACTAATAGTCTTCACAAAACCACTCTTTTGGTTTCACTTTCCAGGGTTTCATAGTACCCAATATCTGATGGAAATTATTTAAATTCACATGCTTCTTTCTCATGTAGACACAAATTAGATCTAGGATTCATAGCCCACAAATGAGCTTTAAGGTTTTGTTGTAGTAGTTGCAACACCCTCCAGAATTTTGGCATGTACACAAATTTCAGAGCCTATTATGGATCATGTGATCGGTCGATCCTTAGTCACTTATTTGGTAATTTGATGATCTGAAGCTTCCCTCTTCGGTCTTAAGAGTCATTCACGCTTTTATCTTTAATAGTATATCTAATCTTTGCGCATGGGACTATCGCTTGTCATGTAAAGGGAATTTTGTCTTGCTTCAAGGAAAAATCTTTGTGAGAATGGGTTGTCCTCACCACATAGACATGTTTCACACTCATTTCCTACACTCTTGCAAAAGTATCATCTTTATCCTCTCAAAGTATCTCATCGAAGTTGCACTTATCGTAAGCTGCCACAAAGGTTATTTCATTAAGCAAATTATGTGTTATATGTTTTGGATGGTATATGTTGTATCACTAAGTTCTAAAGTGTGTGTTCGTAGTCAAGTCCTATCATTGTTCACATCAGTTTCACTAATCTCACACTTAGCCAAATTCTGGAGTTTTCGAGCAACCTAGCCTCATCCAGATTTCCTGAACTGAGCACTTCACATCTGTAACCCTAAAGTTGTTCCCTTTCCTTCTCGAACTGCATAATGTGGATAAAGCCCAACCTCCCTTAGCATTCAAAACTACGCAATGCTTTCCTCTAGTGTCCTTCCCTCAGCTGGAACCCACTGTCTCCAAAATTTGTACAGTTTTGTACCTCAGTTTTCCTATCTTCCTTGCATCTTGAAACTACGTAGAGGTGTCCTCCTAGGACATCATCTCACAGCAGTGCCTTGCTTCCTGAAACTTTGCAGTGTTGTCCCTCAGCTGCCCAGTCTGCCTTGCATTTTGAAATTGTGCGGACTTATTCTCCCAAGGCCTCATCCCAACAACAGTCACTGCCCGCTGAAACTCCACAGATGTTTCTCTCAGTGATCACAGGAAGGATGAAATGCTAGAGGATTCTCAAGTAGTTGAGGAAGAAGATAAAAAAACCAAGGAACCTATAATAAATTTGACCTGCAAATATATGAAAATAGAAATATGCCCAGAAATAAAAAGATATGAATATAGAAATTATTCTCTTTATTGATCAAAACCCTTAAGGTAGAGTAACACCATACAATCACTCCTTGAGGAAGGAAAACACTCCACAAGCCATATGCTTGCCAATATAATAATCCTTGACAACTATCAATGGGGAGTCTCTAGACTCTATATAGGATTCATACATACAATACCATGGGTCATTACCATGGTTCTCTCAATACCATATATCTAATACAATGGGCTTATCACAACATTCCTAACTACTTGTGGTTCCTTACATGATGTGAGTTAACCACTTTATTTATTAACTATGGCTCATCACATTATTAGATTATTCCCTTGGGTACCTCCCTCTATACCCTGTAATATCCCCCTTAGGTATACTACATTCCACCCCCTTTAAACATGTTTCATCCCTGAAACATAAGAAGAACACAAATAATAAGATCTACTCAAAAGAGTAGTCCACTAGTATCATGCATGTGCATCTAAAGGTGAACCCTCAATCTATCTCGTGCCTCGCTCGCTTGAGATGGAAGTTGATACTAGTGATTCCTCTATGTTGATGTGTTATGTTTGGATCGTAGCACCTCTCTATCTGTCATGCGGCGATTGTTGTCCTTGTTGATAAATTTTTTCCATCGTGTTGGTTGTTTTCTTGTTGGGTGATGTAGTGATATGCTGAAGTTTTAACCAATGGTGTATCTTTCTTTAATTTACCACCTAATGGAGTCTGATGGGTATCTGGTACATGTTGTGGCACCTGCAATTGTTTCTTATCTTCCTGTATTACTTCAACCACAGACTCCTCATCTGATGTATCAGTACCTGTAACATTTTTTGCTTCATCCTCCTTGGACTCTATCTATTTATTGACGGATATATCTTGTGATATAATTTTCTTCATTTTATACCAAAGCTTTAGGAATTTCTTCTGCACATTAATATTGATAGTACCCGCAGATTCCATACAAGGGTATCCCAAAACAACATCCACATTAGCCATATATGAAGCATACAAATCTGAATGCAATACATACTTGCCCATACAATATTCAAATCTCTATAAACTTGAACATCCTCATTATCAACATGTGTGTTTTCAATCTGTTTTGCTAGAACTTGTAATTTTTTTTTCGAAATTAACATTTATAAGATTTTGTTTGCAACTAGGATTTATAAACACAATGATCTTCTCCTTCTAAATACATCCATGAACCTGTAATAAGGACATACCAATAAAAAATAACCCCACATGTTTCTCATTGTCTTGTTTTCTAACATGAGACCATTTGTCTAAAAGGAATATTTCAAATTCGTCATCAAGAAGGCTTAACAACTTCTTACTGTCAAGTGAGCCCCACCATATGGCAACCTCATCTTCAAAACAAGGCCATATGAAATTTTTCCAATATTTTGGCAATAATGACTTTTTTCTTTTTATGAATTCTTCAATAGTATGACCATTATCTTTCCCTGTAAAATATTTCTTGCTTGAAGCCATGAAGAGGGTTTTGAAAAAAGTCACTTACTTTGGCAAAGATTTAAAATCGCCATAGTTTGGTCAATATTACTCAGAATCCTTATTATAACCTTTTTTCAAAATGGAACAACCATTATGCATCTTCCATTGTGATAGAAATCTCGATCTAGGCACTCTGCAATTTCAGATTTGCACTGGAACTATCCCGCCATCGCAAAAAATTCTGAAAAAAAATAGATGATTTTAAATCAGCGCTATCTTCCTCATCCGGAGTCCTATTAGATTGATTTTGTTTTTCAATTTGGGTAATTTTTCAAGAGGATCCTAGATCTGCAATTTGTTTCTCAAAATTATCCACCAAAAACTACAAAAATTTACTAGAGATCCGACGTCCACAAATTTTCGTCAGAAATTTTTTGCAACACAACTAATTTTTAAATCAACGATATCTCCCTCATCCGGAGTCTGATTCGTCCGATTTTTCTTTTTAATTTGGGTATTGTTTCACAAAGAATCCAGATATGCAATTTGTTTCTGCAAATTTTGCACTAGAATTTCCAAATCTGCTCTGAAAACTCGCCGCCCCAAAAAATTCCTGCAAAAATAAAAATAAAAATATTTCCTGTTTGCCCAGGAAAGTGCTCTGATACCACTTGTAATAGATCTGACCTGAAAATATATGAAAATATAAATATGCCCAGAAATAACAAGATCAATCCAATAATAGAACATGAAAATACTTCCTTATTGATCAAACCCTTGAGGTAGGGTAACACTGTACAATCACTCCTTAAGGAAGGAGAACGCTCCACAAGCCATATGCTTGCCAATACAATAATCCTTGTCATCTCTCCATGGGAAGTCTCCACCCTGTTTATAGGCTTCATACATAAAATACCATGGGTCATTACCATGCTTCTCTCAATACCATATATCTAATACCATGGGCTTATCACATTATTGATAACTACTTGTGGTCCCTTACATGATGTGGGTTAACCACTTTATTTATTAATTGTGACCTATCACATTATTACATTATTCCCTTGGGTACCTCCCTTTGTACCCTGTAATATCCCCCCTAGGTATAGTATAGAACTAAGGCATGATAAAATATTGGGACTGAATGAAGACTCCATCTGAAGCACAACCCTTTGGATGGATGGCATGGAAAACAAAGCACATGTTTTGAAATACCCCTCTTAGTATAGCTTGAAGGACTACTTATCATTATCATATCATTCTATCTTCAATGACATGCATGGTTGCAAGCACTGAAAGTCATTCCATGTGTTTCCTCTATGTGTCTTGCTCCCTTTCGCTTGTTGGATCAATTGTCGTCTTTTGACATGTTTGGTTGTTATGTCATGTTTGTGAACTATTCTAGTGACCATGAAGGTTGGTCTTTGTGTATACAAGTTATCCTAGCCATGTGAACATCTATCGCACTCATACACAAAGTTGTAAGCACTGTCATGCAAGTGTCCTCACGGTCGTCCAAAGGTCTATCCCAAGTGTCACACTTGTCACTTTCAGCTCTAGACAATCCCACAGAGGGTCATACTTTGCTATATTGTCCCAGTATTCAATGTTTTCATGTTATTGAAGTATAATAAGTGTGTGATCACAATTGCAAGTCATCACAAGTTCACTTGCCTCTCACACATAGCCATTTTCCTAAAAATCTCTCAACTGAACAACCCCACTTCACCGGACCACAACTATACTGCACTGCACAATCTGAGCCATCAGTGGTGTTGTTATACTACTTGGAACTACATAGTGCTTGAGGATGTCCTCCGAGTCAATTGCACTGCACAATCCCCGAGGTGAGCGGTTTGTCTTCCTTCCCATAACAGTGAAGAAACTACCTCAAGACCCGACCTGAACTGTGCACTTTGCAAGATCAATCATCAATCCTTCTTCATGTTTGTTGGAACCCCACATTGCATAGAGACATAAGCCTGCACTACTCCTAGAAAATGTGCAGATTTGTCCTCCTAGTGACCTCCCTCATCTGGGACTCATTTCTCTTAAAAACTGAGCAGAACTATCCTCTGGTCTCTCTGTTATCCTAGCTTGACTTCCCTTTGGAAACTGCACGGAGGTGTCCCTCAGGTTTCCACCTTATAGGTGTCCCTGGTGACCTCAACTGCACAATGCTACCTCCCGGTGACCACTTCATAGTTTTTCTCAACAGTGCAGACTATGCCCCAGAGTTCGTCAGCCAAGCGTGAACTATGCTCTACGTAGTCTCAGTGACTAGTCCACCACCTTATCACCCAGAATTGTGCATTGTGCAATTGTTGGGCCCTCTTCCCAGCTTGTCATCTATCCTGGGCCCGAATCTTGGAAAAAAATGCATGCATCTTAGACTAGGAGGTTTTAGATTTGATGTCATCCTGTCATGAGTGAATTGCAGGAATAGGTACACTAATGGATCATGGCAAGATGACAAACGGGATGAAGAAGGAGTGAACATGCTAGAAGACTTACTTGTCATTGGATGGATGAGAGAAGCTCGAGCGAAAGGAACAAATGCACACAACAATTTTGTAAGACCAAGACCATTGAAGACCCCACAGCGTCAATCCATGTGGAGGAGAAGACAAAGCACACTTGAGAGTACATCCATCACTTAGTAGCACAGCAGCTTGACATCGCCACTACAGCCAGCTATTTCATGTTAGCAGTGTCATGTCAAGTTGTGTCATGAGTTGTCAAGGCCACATCACAATTATGTACCATATATGTTGTAACCAAATGTAGTGTAAATTGGACATCCAATGGACACACACATGAAGATGAAGAGTCATGTCAATTGAAAATTCATAGGGAGTTGAACAGTCATGAGGGTAGTTCAAGAGTCACAAGGTTCGAGCATCACCCTTGGCTATATATACCCCTCCCATTGTATGAGAAAGGACTTTTCACCTTGGCTTCTCCCACATAGTCTTGAAAGTAGATAGTCGGTTCTCTGAGGAGCAAGGAGGGGCTCCAATTTCCCACTACTGGGACTAGTGATGTATGGTGTACAAATGTGTCTTGGGACTTTTTCTTAATTCAGAAGCCTGTTAAGTCCAGCATGTTTTCATGCATGGTTTCTAGATGTTTTTAAGACTATTTTTTCATCATTTGTAATTCATGTTTGTTTCACTTGTACTAATATAGTTCGACTACTTCGATTGTTTTAGTACTAACATTGTTGGGAATGTGTTGTATTGGTTATCACTGTCATCTCATCCCTATGGAATATTTTGTGGGCTACTAGACATATGACCTTTGTTTATTGGTTATCACCACTGTCACATCCTTGTGGAATACTTCATGGGATACTCAACAAATGATCTTTGTTTTCTGGCTATAATGACCATCACATCCGTGTGGACTACTTTATTGGGTGGTGTATGTGTTGTCCCCTTCACTTCGGTTTTAACGACTATCACATCTGTGTGGAATACTCTGCTGGGTGGTGTACGTGTTGTCCCCTTGCACATCAGTTATAATGATTGCCACATCCACTGTGGGCTATTTCATTGGATGTTGGATAGACCTTTCTGGTTTGTCTGTGTCTCTTCCTAGGTGGTAATATTACCTCTCACTTAGAGGCTCACTTTACTCTCCCCCTTTGTATTAATGGAACCGAGACACAAGTTACATTACACACTCGCCAAGCACACTTACCTTGTTGTTTGAATATATCGTCACAACACTCTCATGTGCTGATAGCTAGAGCCAAGGCATATCTCTAAGTGTACGAAAATTGGGCCTTTATAATTGATTGGGCTTCTACACCAAATGATGTGAGGTCTAGTTAGAATTTCATACCGAGGAGATCCCCTAAAATGTTGAAGGGTCCAACACCATGAACATTTCTGGCGCTAAAAGGAGGGCCAAGTAACATGCTACAACCATAGAGTCCAGATTGAATCTCTTATTTTAAAATGGCTCTTCCAGAAATCATAATCCCAGGATTTTTTTCTAAAAATCCTAATTGTGTCGTCCCTGCAGAAGTTATTCACAACATGTCCAATCTCAAGTTCAACGGTGAGGGTAAACCATCTTTTTGTGTGCATGTGCTTCAATTTATAACTCTTTTCCATCGTCACCAAATACAGTCTGAAGATATCTAGTTTATACTACTCACCCTCACATTCGAAGGTCGTGTTAAAAATTGGTCTCATACACTACCCATTTCTTCTATCGGTTCATTCAGCCAGCTTGCCAAGATGATGGTTGAAACTTTCAATAAATATAGCCACTAGGATCTCTGTGAAAAAATATGGCGTTTAAGAATGGAGCCTGACGAATCAGTTGAGGACTTTGGTGATCAGTTCCTTCACCTATGTTGTGAAATTTTTGACCAACTTTTGAACTCAGATTTCTTGAGACATGAGTTTAAACTCTTGGTTCATGTTTCCCAATACGGTGAACCTCCTAATTTCCCTTCCTCCCCAACTCTTGCAAATCATGAGGTACCTCAGATTTCAGAGGAGTAACCCGCTACCCCATTTGTTCCTTGTCCTCCTCCTTTTCCATTCCCGATGTGGGTTCCCCCTTACGGTGATCATGAGGCTGAGAAATCTACGCATCAAGTCCCCAGCTCATATTCTCATCCGTCTCTCACTTCAATGGAGGATATTT
Organism: Pinus taeda; assembly: GCA_000404065.3. Taxonomy (NCBI): domain Eukaryota; kingdom Viridiplantae; phylum Streptophyta; class Pinopsida; order Pinales; family Pinaceae; genus Pinus; species Pinus taeda. The sequence continues at coordinate 5,779 of APFE031457565.1, read as the reverse complement.
CTGAATGGCTTAGGAAGCCTACAGCAAAGAATCACACCCCCATTCCACAAGAGGACATCACCGTTCATAACTCAAGTCTCAAATATGATATGCATCTCTACCAACCTCTATCATCTACAAACCATGACTCCTTATACGATGACTCACTTGATCAATCCGCTTCACCAGCCAATTGTTCACATTCTCTTGATTCTCAAGATGCTGGCTCAAATTGTGATCAGGTGCAAGGAAGTCACATTACACAAGCAAAGGAGCAGAAAGGTGAGGACACTATCAATCTTCCTTCTCCGTTTTAAATTTGTTCGCATCAAAACAATGGGATTCCATTTCTGAATGATTCTCAATCTATTAATCTCGGTGGAACATCTTGTACAATCAATTCTTTCGATCAACACCCAATATTGGGTATTCATCACTACCATGCTTCCATATGTCGTGACAAATGCCCAATCACCTCATGAGATCTTCCTGTTTTCTCATGAAGACTTTATAACTCAGATCTATAATGTGCTCCAGTCAAAGAACATGTCCATATCAAAACTCCCTATCCACCTCAATTTCCCTTATGTCCTACCATTCACAACGCATCTACATGTGGCGAGATCCTCCATGTTCTCTTGCTTCTTCATTTGATGATCTATCTCCTCGATTGACACAAGATGGTGAGGTTGTCCATGATAAAATCGAAAACAGTCTAATCGCACAGGACTCTTCCCACACCTCATCATCTCTTATGTTGGATGAATACAACTCGTCAAATCATCTTGCTCATGTAAGCTCACTAATTCATTTATCTTTAGACGTATCATCAGAACAACCTCCTCAATTGAGAAATCTATTTTTTGTTGAAACCTGTGATAGAGATCAATGACATCAAGAGAGCAATTTTGTAATTAATAGTAGCCACCCTTAAGCCATGCATGATCTGGTTCAAGTTTCAAAATGCAATTATGTAATTCTAGAAAGTTCAGAGATGTGCTAGGGATTCGAGGCACTTCAACATCCGTTGATTGTTATGTCAGGACCTCGTGACTCCGTTAAGCCCCCCAAACCAAATCAAATCTGGTTTCTCACACACAATCCATCGACCTACATGGTTGCACTCGATGTGAATTCATGTCTAAGAAATGTTTGGTATTTCGGATGTGATCTCTCAAATTTTCAAATTTTCACTTACGACCGAATTAATGAATTTTTTACGGCACATCCCTCACATCAACCTCGGGTTGGGAATGTCCGTCTCCCACAAATTTGTGGAACTGTGAAGTTTATCATCTCAAAGACTATCTTTTCCCACAATCACACTTATTGAATTCTCCCCTTCATGGTTAGCTCCTTTGTCTTCTTGTGAACCTCATACCACAGATTTGTCCTCTCATCACACCAGGAATCTCCTTGTGTGATGATGAATGCACAAGCTATCACACGAATCAAGTTCCACTCCATTTGTCATGCCTCAACTGGTTTCATGCATTCACGATGCTAACATCCTTTTTTAATTCTTATGATGACTATGATGCTTGCACAATTGATCACCAATTGCATGTAGGTGGTTTGTCAAATCTAGCTCACAGTGAACTTGGTTCGATTGTTTAGATTTTTTTCAAGATTGTTCGAATGATTTTTTCTTTGTTCATTGCAAACTGGGAATCTGTCATCTCAACTAGCTCATCTGATTATTCCTCTATATTGGGTGACTGTCATTCAACTTATCATTTTTCCGTCAGCACATTCGATGCTAGTGGCTTCACGCTCTTTGATCTTCACTGTTTAACATCTCTCTCTTCAGACTTATGTCAAGCAAGTGAGGCACTTCAACCTTCGCTAATGGATATGACAAATCCACACTATCTTGACATGACCATTGAGAATGATCCAATCTATTTTTCTTTACAAGATTCCCAACATGATCCTGCTTCTCCAATCAAAAATTCATTTTTTCAGAGATCACGAGGACTTCAAGACGACCATCATGAATTTATGATCTAATCACTGAATGGCTAGAACATTCTTACTTGGCAAGATCTATTGTAGACAACAAGTTTCAATCCTTCCTCCCACTTGCTAAGAAGCTTAGTGTAAACGAGGACACACCCGTAAGAGGCTTAGTAGGTTTGTTGAAAATTGGTGTCCATCAAAGAGGTAAGAATGTACATTGGGTAAAAGTAGTGTTTGTGACACATATTTTTTCCCACAGGCAAACCTTCCTCCCCATGTGCAAAATTTTTGAGTTTCTATATTTTCTATTGCACATCACTTTTTTTTTTAATCGTTTGTATCTTTGTGGATGCAGGTCGAGAATGACTACGGTGGATTCACTGGAAATTTCATTACGCATAATGCCAATTGTCTAAACTATTAGGATAGGAGTAGGATTAGTTGTATCTTAGTTTTCCTTTCCTTGCACTTCTTCCCCATAGTTCATCCTGATTGTCTCATTCTAGTTTTACAACATGTTGCTTTAGTCATTTTGTTGTCTTATCTTTCGATTTTGGTTTCATGGTTCTATTTCTTCTTTATTTTTACTTTGTTTCCTTCCTTGTTCAATTTTCTGTTTGTTTTCACCACGCGAATAAGTGTTGTGCCTAGACCTACATCCTAGCTTTTGAATGTGTATGCGACTGAAGTTCAAAGATTCTTGTGACATTGCAACCCTTGGCTAGTACTATGTTCATCTTCCTTTCATTTGGTTGCAACTTTGGCCGATGAAGTCTTAATGGAAACTATGATCTATTTGTAAGGAGAGCTTTGGTCCAACCATGAGCTTGTTTCTAGTTTGGGAACATCATGCATGTACTCAATTTTTTTCTTTGGTGTGTTCAAGCTTATCCAACTAGTAGAAATGGAGAAGGGGGGAAATATAAACGAGAAAACCTAAATCAAAGGTCTTTACATGCTTCTCTGAAGGAACAACCTCTCCTGCCCTCAATAATTTTGGATCCCTCTTCCGCCCCAAAAATAAATAAGTACCAATGCATAGTTATCTTTCAAAAATAAAAAAAGGCGAAAGAAAAGAAAGGCTTCCTGCGCAGAAAGTTGAAGCAAGCAACTCCACCAGGGTATTGTCCAAGCTCACTGGTAGTGGAGAAATGCTTGTGTTCTTGTGTCACTCCGTCGAGGTACTATTAAGGCCTGCTGGCAGTTGAGCAACACCAGACATGAAAAAATATACTCTGAAAATCTTAAACTCGTGAGATAAACTACCCTTCCCAATTCAAAACATTGTGATCAGGTTGAATCTTGTGTTGTGTTCAACTAAGTTGGTACAAGGAAAACCATGTCTGCCATGGCGGTAAGTAGGGAAGCCAAATTATTCTACACGATGAATTAATACTCCCTGGTGGACCAAGGCCCTCCAATGAATGAACCAAGACAGAGAAGCTAGAATTCAACCAGTGTGTCACCAAGTGTTATAGCGGTTGTAACACCCTCCAAAATTTTGTCATGTACACAAATTTTAGAGCCTATTGTGGATCCTATGATCAATCATTCCTTATTGACTTATTTGGTAAGTTTAGGATCTCAATCTTCCCTCTTCGCTCTTAAGAGTTGTTCACGCTTTTATCTTTATATAGTATGTGTCATATTTGGGCATGGGATTATCACTTGTCATGCAAAGGGAAGTTTTTCTTGCTTCAAGGGGAAATCTTTGTGAGAATGGATTGTCCTCACCACATAGACATGTTTCGCACTCATTTCATGCACTCTTGCACAAGTGTTGCCTTTATCCTCTCAAAGTCTCTCATCGAAGCCGCACTTGTCGTAAGCTGCCACAAAGGTTGTTGAATTAAGCGAAGTATGTGTTATATGTTCTAGATGGTCTATGTTTATCACTAAGTGCTCAAGTGTGTGATCGTAGTCAATTCCTATCATTGTTCACATCAGTTCCACTAGTCCCACACTTGGCCAAATTCTGGAGTTTCCCAACAACCTAGCCTCATCTAGATTTCCTGAACTGACCACATCGCATATGCAACCCTCAAGTTGTTCCCTTACCTACTGGAACTGTGCAATGTGCAAAAATCCCAACATCCCTTATCATTCAAAATTGCGTAGTGGTTTCATCCAGTGTCCTTCCCTTAGCCGAAACTCGCTATCTCCAAAAACTGCGCAGTTTTGTACCTCAGTTGTCTTATCTTCCTTGCATCCCGAAACTACGCAGAGGTGTCCTCCTAGGACCTCATCCCACAGCACTGTCTTTCATCCTGAAACTCCACAGTGTTGTCCCTTAGCTGCCTAGTCTTCCTTGCATTCTGAAGCTATGTAAATGTGTTCTCCCAAGGCCTCATGCCAACAATAGTCACTTCCATTTGAAACTCCACAGATGTGTTTCTTAGTGATCACAAGAAGGATGACATGATAGAGGACTCTCAAGGTGCTGAGGAAGAAGATAAGAAGACCAAGGAACCCAAGGCATGATAGAATATCAGGACTACATGAAGGCTCCATTTGATGCACAACACTTTGGAGGGATGGTATGGAAAACGAAACACATATTTTAAAATACCCCTCTTAGTATAGCTTGAAGGATTGATTATCATTGTCATATCATTTTGTCTTCATTGACATGTATGGTTGTAATCATTGAAAGTCATTCCAGGTGTTTCCTCTACGTCTCTTGCTCCCTCTCGCTTGATGGATCAATTGTCGTCTTTTGACATGTTTGGTTGTTATGTCATGTTTGTGAACCATTCTGGTGACAATGAAGTTTGGTCTTTGTGTATACAAATTTTCCTAGCCATGTGACACCTATCACACTCATACACAAATTTGTAAGCATTGTCGCACAAGTTTCTTCACAGATGTCCAAAGGTCTATCCCAAGTGTCGCACTTATCACTTTCAACTCTAGAAAGTCCCACATAGGGTCATTCTTTGCTATGTTTTCCCAATGGTTAGTGTTGTCATGTTGTCGAAGTATGCTAAGTGTGTGATCACAATGTTGAGTCATCGCAAGTTCACTTGCCTCTCACACTTAGCCATTTTCCTGAAAATCTCTTGACTGAACAACCCCACTTCACCGGACCCCGACTAAGCTGCACTGCACAGTCTCAACCATCAGTGGTGTTTCTCTGCTACCTGGAACTACGCATTGCTTGAGGTTTTCCTCCAGGTCAATTGCACTACGTAACCCCAAAGGGTGAGCAGTCTATCTTCCTTTCCATAACTGTGCAGAAACTGCCTCAAGACCCGATCTGAACTGCACAATTCACAATATTAGTCATCAAGCCTTCTTCCTGTTTGTAAGAACCCTACATTGCATGGATACTTAAGCCTATACTTCTCCTAGAAAATACCTAGAGGTGTCCTCCCAGTGACCTCCCTCATCTAGGACTCACTGCTCTTAAAAAATGTGTAGAACAATCCTCTAGTCTCTCTAATGTCCTACCTTGTCTTCCCTCTGGAAACTGTGCAGAGGTGTCCCTCTGTTAGGTCCCTATAATACTAGTGATTCCCCCATTACTATTTTCATTGTAGCCCTTATTTTTATTATTGTGCCCCTATTGTCCCCATATTGTTATTAGTGTGCCCCATAGAAACCCATTATTGTTATTGTTGTGCCCTTATGTTATTACTGTTATGTCGGCTTGATTATATTGTGACCCCTTAGACTCCTATATATAGAAGGGAGGTCTAGTCATTTGTATCATCCAAGAATTGTTAATTTGTGTAATGTAAAGGAGGTTTCCCCCTCGAAGAGGCTGAACTCTAAGGCGTTGATCTATCTTTTCTATCTTTTTGTGAGCTGGTTTCATAACATTTGGTATTAGAGCTTTGGA
>APFE031457563.1:102018-121588 GCA_000404065.3 Pinus taeda | reverse complement strand
ATGAAGGCGAGACCCCTTCCACCTACTGTGGAGATAGTACTCGCCTGGCTACTGCAAATAAGGCCCTTGGGCCTCTCTGATAAGTGACCAAAGGAGTGGAACTAACATGTCGGGTGATGGGAGCATCAGGCTGCTGAGATGGTCCTCCCACCTCATGAATGACCTCCTGATGTGGCTGATGTGGCACTGTGAAAAACTCACGGGAGATGAACTCCTCCCATGAAAGGCCCTGCTGAGTCAACTGATGTGAGACTATGAGCTGAATCAAACCATAATGGTATAGGCTCCTGTACTGCTGAGCTGGGGTCTTCTTCTACAACATGGGCACCATCCTCCGAATGTTTTGAAATAAGAAAATCGGGATGTTCATCATCCTCACTCGGGTGAAATGCATCAAAAGGCGAATATGATAGGAGTGCACCTGTGTAAATCTGCCCTCACAAGTAAAATAATGCATAATAAGCCTCATGATGGGAGCATACTCGCTCCGGAGAATTCTGAATGGAAAAACACCTGTCAAAAATTCCACAGATGATGGTCGGACATAGGGCTCAAAATGAACAAAATCTAGCAATCTGCGCTTAGGCCACACCTCACCCACATTTGGTATCCCTGTAGCCTGTGAGATCACCTCAGGAGTCAATATGAAGTTCACCCCTGCCAGAGTGACATGTCCATCACGGAGGTGCAAGACAAACAAGCGGGCCAACTCTCTATGATGCTGAATCTGAGAAATTCTCACGCAGAAATCATAACAAGACATATACTGAAAACAACTCACTGCCATGGGGCAGGCCTGTAATTCTGCCAGAGAGGTGGGCTCCTCTCGCTTATGATGTCCACCCTTACGAGGCCTCCTCTCCTCTGTAGATGATGAATGGTCATCACTTTGCTCATAAGTCTCGACTTCTGACATGGTTTTTGGAGCAAAGTGGACAAAATGAAAGACAAATGGAACTGTTGTTTCTGCCTGCAAAAATGCTGAACTCTATGTTGTTTCAAGGGGAAAAACATGAGGGGAATGTTAGGGGAGGGAATTTCTTAATAAGAAATGGGAAAATATGAAAATAACAGGGAATTTCAAGGGAGATTTAGCAAATGATCATGCTTATAGGAACACATATTGGAATTTAGGAAATCATTTGCAAAGACACCTTGTATATAGGGAAAACATATGAAATAAACATGGAGTATATGTACACATGTTTAATCAAGGGAAAAAGGGAATTTATGCACCAACTTGCTGACATTTTAAATCAACAATTTTTGTTATTTTTGTACATGCATATGGTAGAGGGGAATTAGGGTTTTCATTTTTGTGTTTTGATGCTTTGGGAGAGGGGTAGGGTTTTCATTTTTGTGTTTTAGGGATGGGAAGGGGATTTGTATTTCATTTATAAAATGATCATGGGGAAAAGAAATGTACATATGAGTGTGGGCAAAAGGGAAGGGAAGGAAACCAACTAAAGGGAAAAACAGCTTGAAACACCATAAACCCTAGCACAGTTTGCTCATTAATATTGCAGCCATATAAGTCTATTCATTTGCAATATTTGAGGTTAAAATCATAGCATGAGAGCTTACATCCATCACCAACCACAAAAATGATGTGTAAAGAGCCTACCTCGAACATATTCGTTGACTTGGAGGAAGATTGGGCAATTGTTTTGAAGTTTGCAGCAAGACAGCTCAACGGGTCTCGCAAGCCGCTCAACGGGTCTCGCACCGCCCAACGGGACTCGCCAGTTATATTTTTGCACTGTGGAGGGGTGCTGGACGGGCCTCGCACCGCCCTATGGGTCGCACAGACCTCTCAACGGGTCTCACACTGCTCTGCTGCCCGAAATCGCTGCAATTCCGCTCCTTTTGCCTATCACTCTCTCAAACTCTCTCTTGCAAGCTTTTCAAATGCACAATGAGAGTGAAAGGAGGGCACATATCTTTTATAAACTTCATTTGAAAAAATTTCATCCATAAACCCACTTTATAAGGTTTCTTTTTGACATTTTTTTTAAAAAACACTGATTTTGGTTTCCTTTATCCTGAATTTGACTTTTTGAGTGCTTTGACTTGATTCTTTTTGCAGGTAGATCATCTGAAGGACCTTGGCAAGGGGACCAGGGTTGCAGTTTGTCTTTTTGAAAACTTTGAAATTTCATCATTTATTTACAAAATTGAGAAAATGACCTTGGGCTTTTAAAATAGAGTTTTTAAATCCAAGGTAAAAATTGACTGTACAAGATAAAAATATCGAAAAACATGTTAACTTACCTCCCTCTGGCTTGCTAGTACTCATGGATTTCAGAGATATGACCTTGCAAAAGACAAATGACCAAAACCCTAGACCTAGGAATTTGACAATAAGACACATCAAGACAAGCTTACAAAACTGTAATAACTGATATGACCTGATCCAGCAAAAGCCAAGAGGGCACAAAGACCAGCTCCTCCATCAGGTTTATGGCATGCCTAACGGGATGCAAAATTTGACACTGATGAGACACCTACTAATGCAAATGCAAAGAGCTTTTTGATCATTGATGGAGGGCTTTCAAGACCGACACTAACATTGGCTCCAATGGGGATGGTAGCTCCTTGGAGGTGCCAAGAACCTTAGACCTCTGGGAGAGCAGACCATTGCCTTATCTATTGGGCAATGGAGTCAATTTATTCACATGTGACCAAATTTGAAAACAACTTTATTTGACTTGGACAATTTACTGAAATCCTGGACTAACTTTGACACTAACTCACTTACTCTATGCAGAAAATGAAATGACTGAAAAAACTTGTAAAACTCACACCAACTAACCACCATTTTCAGAATTATAGCCTTCACCACGGGCCCCAAACTGAAGATGAGAGATCAGTTTCACACTTGCTACAAAATGAAAATAAAATGGTACTTACAATGAGAGTGAGTAGAGTAGAAAATGCTCAAGCATGATACTTTTTGAGCAGGCGGCCATTCACCGACCCACCAAGACATTCCTCACCGTTCATTTCTTTAAGAAGAAAAGCATTTGGACCACGGTATGTTGCAATTTTGTAAGGACCTTTCCACAAGTTGTCAAATTTTCCGTGTTTCCCTTTGTCTTCATTGCGGGCATCCCATCTCAACACAATGTCATCAATCTGAAAATCATCAGCTTTGGCCTTTTTATCATAAATTTTCTTTATGCGCTCCTGCAACTTAAGGGAATTCTGATGAACCTCATCTCGTGTCTGTTGTAAATGAATCATTTGACTGATCCGCCTTTGCATAGAATCCTCTTCACCACTAGCTTCTTGAAACAACTTTGCTACCGGAACACTAAGTGAAGTAGGAAAAACTGCATCTACTCCATAAACAAGTTCAAAAGGTGACATTCCAATTGACTTCTTATGACTTACCCGGTCAGCCCATAATGCATTTATCAACTTCTTGTGCCAGCTTTTCTTATTTATTTCTAGCAATTTCTTTAATATTCAATAGCGATTTGCTTGACGATTCGGCTAGCCCGTTACCTTGCGGATGATAGGCAGTTGAATGACCCAAGCTGATGTTATATTTATAACAAAAATCAACCAGCTTCTTTGATTTGAATGCTGCTGCGTTATTTGTAATTATCTTATGTGGACAGCCAAAACGTGACAAGATATTATCTTCAAGAAAGGAGATAATTACCGAGTCCGTAGCTTGCCGAGTAGGAATGGCTTCAATCCATTTTGTGAAGTAATCTGTGGCGGTCAAGATCTATCGATGCTGCCCGGAAGATGCTGGATGGATTTCACCAATAAAATCCAAGCCCCATTGCTGAAATGGTGCACTGATTTCAACCGGCTTGAGAGGTAAAGGCTGTAATTTCTGTTTCCCTTGAAAAATTTGGCATTCATGACAGCTCTTTACTGCTTTATACACATCATAAAATAAAGAAGGCCAATAAAAACCAGCTCTTAAAATCTTATTAGCTGTGGTCTTCCAAAATAAGTGACCCCCACAGTCACCTTTGTGAAAATCATCAACCGTTGTCTTAGCTTCCTCTTCGACCAAACAGTTCAGCAAGATGCCACCGGGATCTTTCCAATAAAGTGCAGATTTGATAATGCAAAATTTGGCAGCCTTTAGTTTCAATGTTCTAGCTTTGTTTTTAGGCATTCCAGGAGGTAAAGATAAATTTTGAAGCACATAAATTATATCAGCATACCAAGGTGAAGACACAAAGATATCAGACACCGGTAAAGCAGAATTTTCTTCATCTTCATCGGACAAGGCAGCAATCAAATTGATATCAAGGACATGAAGATTTGTTTCAGCCATTAAATTAGCTAAACCTTGACCTTTAATCAACTTGGTAGGTTTAATTTCTACATCATACTCTAAGAGTGCAGCGATCCACTTACCCCTTCTTCCTTCCGGTTCCGTTTGCACTAAAACATCCTTCACAGCTGCATTAGGAACATATGATAAAACATGAGAATTCAATATATAAACTCGGAAATCTTTCAATGCTTCGATGAGTGCCAAAGCTTGCTTGTCAATGATATTATAATTCAGCGCTCCGTCCCTTATGATGCGGCTGAAAAACACTATGGGCCTCTCAACTCCATCTCTCTTTTGCATTAACACAGCTGCCAATGTATGCTCGGAAGCAAATGAAAACAAAATGAAATCTTGTGTATAATATGGACTGATCAAAGTTGGAGCTGAAGATAAGACTACCTTTATCAAATTGAAAGACTTCACCGCCTCTTCGGTCCATTTAACCTCGTTGTCCTTCTTAAGCATATTGGTTATCTCTCTAAGATGTTCAGCAAGATTGGGAATGAAACGATGCAGAAAATTCAACTTACCATTGAAAGACTGAATTTCTTTCTTGCTACGAGACTGCTCCAATTGCTGAATTGCTTCTACTCGTGCAGGATCTATACGAATGCCATCTTTAGAGATGATATGGCCCAGCAGCTTGCCTTCACTCATAGCAAAAAGACTCTTTTTCGGATTCAATGAGATGCCATATTTTCTGCACTTTTCAAACACCTTGGTCAAGTGAAACAAATTCTCTTCATCTGATTTAGAAAACACGGTCAAATCATCAAGGTAAACAACTAAAAAGACATCTTTCTCGTTTGCAAAGGCCATGTCCATTGCCCGCTGAAATGTAGCACCTGCATTCTTCAATCCAAAGGGCTTCTTGGTATAATGAAATATACCCCATGGAGTAGTAAATGTTGTCTTGTCACGGTTATCTTCATGTACCAAAATCTGATTGTACCCGGAGTATCCATCAAGCAATGACATCCTAGATGCCCCCACTACCCACTACAATATGTGATCCATCTTGGGCAGCGGATAATTGTCCTTTAATGAAACTTTGTTCAGATTTCTGAAGTCAATGCACAAGCGAATCTCCCTGGTTTTCTTCCTCATGGGCACCAAGTTGGAAATCCAATCGGAAAACCGAATTGGCACTATAATTCTAGACTTATACAATCTATTGACTTCTTTCTCAATCAATGGCAGCAATTTAGGATTAATTCTTCTCAACTTTTGCCGGAAAGGTTTTTGATTTGGTTTGATGGGAATAGTATGCTGAATGATACTTGTGTCGTAAGTTTTCAAATCTGAATAGTCCCATGCAAAAACATTAGCATACAAAGACAATAACCTGATGTATTCTTTCTTTACCTTTGGCAGCAATGCCTTCGAAAGTTTTACCATTTTTTGATTTTCAGTTGTCCCAAGATTTACATCTTCAACTCCTTCAGTTGTTGGCCTCAAAGTTGGTTTGCGGGCCACATCATGCTGATCAAACAATTCTTCCAAAGGAATCAATCCTTTTGGAATGTAATTGTCTTTGAGCTACAATACATCCATCTGATTCACTCCCTCAGCTTCCGTTTCTATTGAGATCTCTTCAAACTTACCCTCAACTTGCAGAAAATCTTTGATTTCTTTGTCGTCTTGGAACACTTGCCAACACCTTTGGTTATCCGGAACTGTAGGACGATGCTTCACATATATTTCAAACTTATTGCTGGAATTCATGGGTATTTTCAGATTACTTTCCGCCTTAGCCAATGCATCCGCAACGCCATTTTGAATCCGGGGCACACATGTCAAAGTATGTTCAGAAAATCTTTTTAAGATGTCTAAAACAACATTCCGATATGCTCTCATACGAGGATGTTTGGCCTGAAATTCACCTTTCACCTGCTTGATAACTAACTCGGAGTCGCCATAAACCGCTATCTTCTTTGCCTTCAACTTCCGTAGGATTTTCAGACCAGCAATTAGAGCTTCATATTCCGCCTCATTGCTTGAACAATCAAATGCCAATTTATAAGAGCATACCCGTACCTTACTTGGAACTTGATTTTGAGCTGAGAATGGGCTTCGAATCCACACACCTATACCAGCACCATCACTGCCCACTGCACCATCAAAATCCATTGTCCAAAGACTATCCTTGTCATCTTCTAAGTGCTGAAAATCTGACTTTGATTCATGTTATGTTTGCTGCCCCTGTATTTCAGCAATTGGCCTCATGACAGCGGACCTTTCTTCGCTTTCCTTTCTCAAAACCTCCCTGAAATTTTCTGTAATGTCTGGTATATCTTCTACTTGAACTAACTGACTATCTACTTCATTGAAATTCTCCGCAAACAAAACAAAAGATTCTAACTCTGTCTGTACATAATTTACAGGATGATTGACGGGCTTTTCTTTACTAGTGATCATGTACTTCATCTTTTGCTCCCGATATAACTTCCTCATTTGACCGAAAACTGGAATTGTAGCATATGAAAAATCTATTGTAGAATTGAGGCTTCTGTGATCAATCATAGTTATATAAGAAGGATTTCGGCGTAAATCACATCAAGAAAGACCTTTGTCGACGCGTTTCGAACCACACTAGTTGGTTTGAAACGCGTCGACAAAGGTCTTTCTTGATGTGATTTACGCCGAAATCCTTCTTATATAACTATGAAAAATCTAGCTGAAGTGTACCTTTAAGTTTGGCTCCCCATGATCTCGACAGCAACATGCGAAACCGTGGAGGAATATCCGCCACCACCACATCCATCAAAACGTTCTTTGCTGGAATTTGATCTAGACTCACCACTAAGTCTTTGATCAAGCCAATACATCTTACCCGACTGGAATCAAATGAGTACAAATCGTGATACTTCCTTGTGATGTCAAGTCCCAGCTTCTCCATGATTGTTTTTGGCATCAAATTATGTGAAGCCCCTGAGTCAAACATGGCATTGTGTAATACAAACTCATGCAAACGTAAGCTGATATAAAATGGAGGAACATCACTCTCGGGAGACTCACCATTCAAAGCGGGCCCAAAGATTAATTCTGGCTGATCATCTTGTACATTCACCATGTCTAGTGTTGGATCAAAATTCAGCAACTTGGAAATTTGATTTCGGTAGGTGGTTTTCTTCATGACCTCCGTCAAAGGAATTGATATCTTCACCTTTGCAATTTCATTCTCTAAACTGAAAACTGGAAGCTTCTCACCTTCTTTTGGCGGATTATCTCTTTTTTCTGATTTGTCTTTTGGTGGAATTGATGGATGATCTATCTTAGCTACTGATGATGATGGAGTTGTTGAAGGACCAACTATGTCTTTTCCTTTTGAGGAAACCGAGTCATTCTTTGCTGCCATATCTTTCTTTTTCTGCACGGGATTTATGCGGATAGCTCGGTTTCTCAATTGCCTTTGTTGTCCTTGCTGCGCTGATAGTGCATTCAAATACCCTCTTTGATACTCTTCAGATTCTTCCTCAAGTATCATATCATTTGACAAAATATAATGCTCATCTTGAGGAAAGACGGAATTACTCACCAACTCATCTTCTTCAGTGATATATGTGGGCATATCATCAGGCGTGAAGAAATGATTTTCCTCTCCAACATTATCACCTTCATCTTCAGATTCTTGGCCAATAAAATTCTGCTGAAAAGGAGGTTTCACTTGCTGCTGAATTGTTGTGTCTTGTGCCTTTGTTTCACGCTGCTTAATCCTATATTGTTGCTGCTGTTGACCTTTGAAATTGGGATTACGAATTGGCGACTCCTGCTCATCAATAGTAACCTTTTCAAATGTTCTTATGAGCTGCTCAAGTTCACGGAGAACAACCTGATTTGATGTGGATGCTTCCTCTTTGATTGTGACTCGCTTTTCTGCCTTCAACCTTGCTCTTTTGTCATTCAAATTTGCCTCAACGTTGACAACAATTTTCTGCATCTCCTCCAAGGTAGGTGGGTCTCTATCTCTCAATGAATAGGCCATCTCCGGATCAAAACCATCAGGGAACTTAAGAAGTGTTGACTTTCTAGACGGCCTCAAATCATCGGGAATAGCATTATACACCGTATTGAACCTAATTATGTAATCTTGAACAGACTCACCCGGATTACGCTTGAGATTGTTGTATTCGGCATTGATTTGTAGCGGGTCCTTTCTTATTTCCCAACGGTCCAAAAACTGCCTTTGCAATACATCTAAGGAAGTAATGCTTCCGGCTGCCAATCCTCTGAACCATTTTCTAACTTCTCCGGCAAATGTTTGTACGAACAACCTCATGGTAACATCCTCCTCATCCAATTCATATAGATCAAAAAATGTGGTCATCTTGTCAATATGCTGCTGAGCGGTAATGCTTTGTGGAGTGCCATCAAACATGGGGATTTTACTTTGATAATCAGCTGGCATATCATGCAAATTTGCAGGCAAAACCAGTGGGGCAAAACGGGCATCCATTGCTCTTGGAGGGGGAGTAGGATGGGTATGAGGAGGAGGAGGTGTGATAGCAGGGATTATAATAACAGGAGGTGGAGTTTGAGGAGTTGTGGGAGTCGAAGGAGTAGGAGAAGTGGGAGGAGAATCGACTGTAGATTCGGGATAAGTGATTATAGGCGAGACTGAAACAAATGGAGGAAAAGACGCTTCGTGAGCCGTGATCGTAGATCCAATACGATCAGAGATATTCTCAACAAAATCAGCGAGGGTAGTAGCTTGAATACGTGTCTGGAGATGTCTTAAGATAAAATTTTCAACCAATTTGTTATGTCTCTCAAACTCAATAGCAACAGCAAAATCAGGGTCGGGAACTAGAGAATCAAGTGCACTTTAAGATTTGGTTTTGAACAAGGACAACTCAAAACTTTCGTCAAAGTCTAGATCTTCGAAATACTTGATAATAGCTGGAGATGAATGAGATTTGAAAATAGATCTAGGATCAGTAGCCAGCTTGCTTTTGCAAAAATACTAGGAAAGAAAAAGCATTCAGCCTATGAAAACTCTCAACCTATCATCCACTGCTCAGAGTTAACAATTATACGGGGATAAAGATGCCAATGAAGCGCTACTTTCACAAGCTCACGGAGATCGACTGAAGCAGCGTTTATCTACTAACGCTGATGTAAAACAAAAGCGTGTTCGAAGGCTACCTGGCGTATCTTTAGACTCCGTCTAAGACTTAAGAAATAACACGTCAATGAGCAAATGATAAGTTTTTTCTTCCGAGTATGGTCGCCAGTATGTTGGCGCTTGAAATTTCACCTTAGGCTGAAAAACGCAAACCTCAAGGCAACATCAAACCTTTTAGCCTCGTTGCTAGCCCTACGGGGCAGGAGAAGGCTCTCTCCGGTCTATCTCATAAAATCTTCAATGGATAAGATGACCAATAAGGTAACACTGATATTAGGCTAGTAAACTGATTAGAAGGATTGATTTTAAAATTTTTGGACTTTTGGTGGCAAATTGAGGAAGTGGCAATTTTGGGTGCGGGGATTTGACACAGTTTCTGCAGGGGGTTCTTTGGGGCGAGATAGGAGACCATATTGATGCCTTTAGCTGAGGTGAATGGATGAGAGAGACAAGTGAGGAGCTAAGTAGGGCAAACAATAACTTTGAATCCTCCCTCAACAATAGAAAACATTGAAACTAAACAAACTTAAAAGTAGAGCATGACAGTCATGAATTCTTACTTTAACACTTCATTTGTTTAATATGCAGAAGGAAAAGAAAGGAAATGATTCACATAATACACTTACAGGTACATAGAGAAAAACACCATCAATACATGTAACCACAAGAATCCCAAAAAGGACTGCAAAACTCTGGTCTTCCTTAGCCAAAAATTGCAGAGATACAGTGAAATAATACAATGATAGCTTCTCCCTCAAGAGTCCAACCATGAAAATGAATATGAAAGTACATAATATAGATGATCTAACCTCCTTCCCTACCTCTAGGAGTCGAGCTCACTATCCTAGGGGCATTTTGAACAACTTCTAAACTAAGCACTACAAAATAGGTAGTAAAAACAACTTGCCTCTATAAACTTGGAAATCAGTTCATGCATTTAATTTTTACCCTTTTACATGAATGAATCTTCTAGAAGTGTTAAACAAGAGTAAAAGTGTCTTAGAGTTTCCATAATTACATCAAAGATAATCATTTTTTACCCAAAAAATCAAACTGAAACCAAACTGCGTTTTCTGGGCTGAACTGGTCAAATCTGGCAAAATTTCCTCAACGGGTCGCACACCTTTTCTCAACGGGTCTCACACTTTTGCAGCTCTGTTTGGAGGCCTTCCCGTTATCAGAATTGCGTGTAGGATAGCTCGTTGGAAAGGTATGCGAGTCTACTTTCCAACCTAACTGGAATATTTGAATTTAGAGGTCATTTTCCCTATAAAAACTTATTTCTCCCAAAACTGGTTTCTGCAACTCAAAAAAGGGGCACAAAGTCAAATTTTGCATGCATTGTGACCTTTTGGAGGCCCAGAACTCGATGAAATTTCTTACTAATGGATGAGCAAGTGTAAATTTTCATGCCAAATCCAAAAATGCTGAGTTTTTGCCAAGCGGAGCTACGATGACAAAGGGTCTCGCCGAGGGCGAGACCCGTTGAGAAGCCAAAACCTGTAAATTTCCAAAAAATTCCAAAATTACCTAAAATTCTCAGAAATTTTTGGGATTTCTGCTGTAGATGATGCTAGTGAGTGTCGTGATCTTTGAGGGATGCCTCCGCCAAGATACGAAATGGATTGGTCCTTTTCTTCCGCCTAAGAGCCTCGGACCACCTTCTTTGGAACATTTTCATTCTAACCTTGCATACCTGCATCCTTGCCCAATAGTGAGTCTTCATGTTTCTCAGCAGCTTGTTATTTTGATTGGCCTTAGCTAAGAGCCTTTTCAAATGAGCATTATCCCAAATAAGCATAGATTCTCGATCTATGGGTCTCAATTCACCGGGTCTCTTGCGAGCCAATTCCTAGTCTTCACGAATCTTTTGCAGCTCGTATAACTTGTGCTCATCCTCCACTTGTTTGTTTCGCTGCTCTAAATAATTAATAATCCATTTTGCCATCAATAATTTCATTTTCCGCGACTGAATCTCGGTGCTTTGTTCTCGGATGATATCCTTGAGCTCTATGCTAGGAGAACCGGCGTCAAGATCAATAACCGGATCGCCTGACAATCTCTCCTCGATCATGGGATGCTTGCCCCTCTCTAGTACCTGTGCTGGTGAAGAAAGCGAGGCCCCTTCCACCTGATGTGGAGATAACACTCGCTGTGATGACGATGAAGGCGAGACCCCTTCCACCTACTGTGGAGATAGTACTCGCCTGGCTGCTGCAAATAAGGCCCTTGGGCCTCTCTGATAAGTGACCAAAGGAGTGGAACTAACATGTCGGGTGACGGGAGCATCAGGCTGCTGAGATGGTCCTCCCACCTCATGAATGACCTCCTGATGTGGCTGATGTAGCACTGTGAAAAACTCACGGGAGATGAACTCCTCCCATGAAATGCCCTGTTGAGTCAACTGATATGAGACTATAACCCTAGACCTAGGAAATTGACAATAAGACACATCAAGACAAGCTTAAAAAACTGTAATAACTGATATGACCTGATCCAGCAAAGCCAAGAGGGGCACAAAGACCAGCTCCTCCATCAGGTTTTGGCATGCCTAACGGGATGCAAGATTTGACATTGATGAGACACCTACTAATGCAAATGCAAAGAGCTTTTTTGATCACTGATGGAGGGCTTTCAAGACCGACACTAACATTGGCTCCAATGGGGATGGTAGCTCCTTGGAGGTGCCAAGAACCTTAGACCTCTGGGAGAGCAGACCATTGCCTTATCTATTGGGCAATGGAGTCAATTTATTCACGTGTGACCAAATTTGAAAACAACTTTATTTGACTTGGACAATTTACTGAAATCCTGGACTAACTTTGACACTAACTCACTTACTCTATGCAGAAAATGAAATGACTGAAAAAACTTGTAAAACTCACACCAACTAACCACCATTTTCAGAATTATAGCCTTCACCACGGGCCCCAAACTGAAGATGAGAGATCAGTTTCACACTTGCTGCAGAATGAAAATAAAATGGTACTTACAATGAGAGTGAGTAGAGCAGAAAATGCTCAAGCATGATACTTTTTGAGCAGACAGCCATTCACCGACCCACCAAGACATTCCTCACCGTTCATTTCTTTAAGAAGAAAAGCATTTGGACCACGGTATGCTGCAATTTTGTAAGGACCTTTCCACAAGTTGTCAAATTTTCCGTGTTTCCCTTTGTCTTCATTGCGGGCATCCCATCTCAACACAATGTCATCAATCTGAAAATCATCAGCTTTG
The DNA here is from genome assembly GCA_000404065.3 of Pinus taeda. Taxonomy (NCBI): domain Eukaryota; kingdom Viridiplantae; phylum Streptophyta; class Pinopsida; order Pinales; family Pinaceae; genus Pinus; species Pinus taeda. The sequence continues at coordinate 108,923 of APFE031457563.1, read as the reverse complement.
GCCCTTTTATCATAAATTTTCTTTATGCGCTCCTGCAACTTAAGGGAATTCTGATGAAGCTCATCTCGTGTCTGTTGTAAATGAATCATTTGATTGATCTGCCTTTGCATAGAATCCTCTTCACCACTAGCTTCTTGAAACAACTTTGCTACCGGAACACTAAGTGAAGTAGGAAAAACTGCATCTACTCCATAAACAAGTTCAAAAGGTGACATTCCAATTGACTTCTTATGACTTACCCGATCAGCCCATAATGCATTTATCAACTTCTTGTGCCATCTTTTCTTATTTATTTCCAGCAATTTCTTTATGATATTCAATAGCGATTTGTTTGACGATTCGGCCAGCCCGTTACCTTGCGGATGATAGGCAGTTGAATGACCCAAGCTGATGTTAGATTTATAACAAAAATCAACCAGCTTCTTTGATTTGAATGCTGCTGCGTTATCTGTAATTATCTTATGTGGACAGCCAAAACGTGACAAGATATTATCTTCAAGAAAGGAGATAATTACCGAGTCCGTAGCTTGCCGAGTAGGAATGGCTTCAATCCATTTTGTGAAGTAATCTGTGGCAGTCAAGATCCATCGATGCTACCCGGAAGATGCTGGATGGATTTCGCCAATAAAATCCAAGCCCCATTGCTGAAATGGTGCACTGATTTCAACCGGCTTGAGAGGTAAAGGCTGTAATTTCTGTTTCCCTTGAAAAATTTGACATTCATGACAGCTCTTTACTGCTTTACACACATCAGAAAATAAAGAAGGCCAATAAAAACCAGCTCTTAAAATCTTATTAGCTGTGGTCTTCCAAAATAAGTGACCCCCACAGTCACCTTTGTGAAAATCATCAACCGTTGTCTTAGCTTCCTCTTCGACCAAACAGTTCAGCAAGATGCCACCGGGATCTTTCCAATAAAGTGCAGATTTGATAATGCAAAATTTGGCAGCCTTTAGTTTCAATGTTCTAGCTTTGTTTTTAGGCATTCCAGGAGGTGAAGATAAATTTTGAAGCACATAAATTATATCAGCATACCAAGGTGAAGACACAAAGATATCGGACACCGGTAAAACAAAATTTTCTTCATCTTCATCGGACAAGGCAGCAATCAGATTGATATCAAGGACATGAAGATTTCTTTTAGCCATTAACTTAGCTAAACCTTGACCTTTAATCAACTTGGTAGGTTTAATTTCTACATCATACTCTAAGAGTGCAGCGATCCACTTACCCCTTCTTCCTTCCGGTTCCGTTTGCACTAAAACATCCTTCACAGCTGCATTAGGAACATATGCTAAAACATGAGAATTCAATATATAAACTCGGAAATCTTTCAATGCTTTGATGAGTGCCAATGCTTGCTTGTCAATGATATTATAATTCAGCGCTCCGTCCCTTATGATGCGGCTGAAAAACGCTATGGGCCTCTCAACTCCATCTCTATTTTGCATTAACACGGCTGCCAATGTATGCTCGGAAGAAAATGAAAACAAAATGAAATCCTGTGTATAATCTGGACTGATCAAAGTTGGAGTTGAAGATAAGACTACCTTTATCAAATTGAAAGACTTCACCGCCTCTTCGGTCCATTTAACCTCGTTGTCCTTCTTGAGCATATTGGTTATCTCTCTAAGATGTTCAGCAAGATTGGGAATGAAACGACGCAGAAAATTCAACTTACCATTGAAAGACTGAATTTCTTTCTTGCTACGACGCTGCTCCAAGTGCTGATTTGCTTCTACTCATGCAGGATCAATACGAATGCCATCTTTAGAGATGATATGGCCCAGCAGCTTGCCTTCACTCATAGCAAAAAGAATCTTTTTCGGATTCAATGAGATGCCATATTTTCTGCACTTTTCAAACACCTTGGTCAAGTGAAACAAATGCTCTTCATCTGATTTAGAAAACACGGTCAAATCATCAAGGTAAACAACTAAAAATACATCTTTCTCGTTTGCAAAGGCCATGTCCATTGCCCACTGAAATGTAGCACCCGCATTCTTCAATCCAAAGGGCATCTTGGCATAATGAAATGTACCCCATGGAGTAGTAAATGCTGTCTTGTCACGGTCATCTTCATGTACCAAAATCTGATTGCACCCGGAGTATCCATCAAGCAATGACATCCTAGATGCCCCCACTACCCACTGCAATATGTGATCCATCTTGGGCAGCGGATAATTGTCCTTTAATGAAACTTTGTTCAGATTTTTGAAGTCAATGCACAAGCGAATCTCACCAGTTTTCTTCATCACAGGCACCAAGTTGGAAATAACCTGATGTATTCTTTCTTTACCTTTGGCGGCAATGCCTTCGAAAGTTTTACCATTTTTGGATTTTCAGCTGTCCCAAGATTTACATCTTCAACTCCTTTAGCTGTTGGCCTCAAAGTTGGTTTGCGGGCCACATCATCCTGATCAAACAATTCTTCCAAAGGAATCAATCCTTTTGGAATGTAATTGTCTTTGAGCTGCAATACATCCATCTGATTCACTCCCTCAGCTTCCGTGTCTATTGAGATCTCTTCAAACTTACCCTCAACTTACAGAAAATCTTTGATTTCTTCGTCAACTTGGAACACTTGCCAACACCTTTGGTTATCCGGAACTGTAGGACGATGCTTCACATATATTTCAAACTTATTGCTGGAATTCATGGGTATTTTCAGATTACTTTCCGCCTTAGCTAATGCATCCGCAACGCCATTTTGAATCTGGGGCACACATGTCAAAGTATGTTCAGAAAATATTTTTAAGATGTCTAAAACAGCATTCCGATATGCTCTCATACAAGGATGTTGGCCTGAAATTCACCTTTCACCTGCTTGATAACTAACTCGGAGTCGCCATAAACCGCTATCTTCTTTGCCTTCAACTTCCGTAGGATTTTCAGACCAACAATTAGAGCTTCATATTCCGCCTCATTGTTTGAACAATCAAATGCCAATTTATAAGAGCATACCCGTACCTTACTTGGAACTTGATTTTGAGCTGAGAATGGGCTTCGAATCCACACACCTATACCAGCACCATCACTGCCCACTGCACCATCAAAATCCATGGTCCAAAGACCATACTCGTCGTCTTCTAAGTGCTGAAAATCTGACTTTGATTCATGCTATGTTTGCTGCCACTGTATTTCAGCAATTGGCCTCATGACAGCGGACCTTTCTTCGCTTTCCTTTCTCAAAACCTCCCTGAAATTTTCTGAAATGTCTGGTATATCTTCTACTTGAACTAACTGACTATCTACTTCATTGAAATTCTCCGCAAACAAAACAAAAGATTCTAAATCTGTATGTACATAATTTATAGGATGATTGACGGGCTTTTCTTTAGTAGTGATCATGTACTTCATCTTTTGCTCCCAATATAAATTCGTCATTTGACCGAAAACTGGAATTGTAGCATATGAAAAATCTAGCTGAAGTGTACCTTTAAGTTTGGCTCCCCATGATCTCGACAGCAACATGCCAAACCGTGGAGGAATATCCACCACCACCACATCCATCAAAACGTTCTTTGCTGGAATTTGATCTAGACTCACCACTAAGTCTTTGATCAAGCCAATACATCTTACCCGGCTGGAATCAAATGAGTACAAATCGTGATACTTCCTTGTGATGTCAAGTCCCAGCTTCTCCATGATTGTTTTTGGCATCAAATTATGTGAAGGCCCCGAGTCAAACATGGCATTGTGTAATACAAACTCATGCAAACGTAAGCTGATATAAAATGGAGGAACATCACTCTCGGGAGACTCACCATTTAAAGCGGGCCCAAAGATTAATTCTGGCTGATCATCTTGTACATTCACCATGTCTAGTGTTGGATCAAAATTCAGCAACTTGGAAATTTGATTTCGGTAGGTGGTGTTCTTCATGACCTCCGTCAAAGGAATTGATATCTTCACCTTTGCAATTTCATTCTCTAAACTGAAAACTGGAAGCTTCTCACCTTCTTTTGGCGGATTATCTCTTTTTTCTGATTTGTCCTTTGGTGGAATTGATGGCTGATCTATCTTAGCTACTAATGATGATGGAGTTGTTGAAGGACCAACTATGTCTTTTCCTTTTGAGGAAACCGAGTCATTCTTTGCTGCCATATCTTTCTTTTTTTGCACGGGATTTATGGGGATAGCTCGGTTTCTCAATTGCCTTTATTGTCCTTGTTGCGCTGATAGTGCATTCAAATACCCTCTTTGATACTCTTCAGATTCTTCCTCAAGTATCATATCATTTGACAAAATATAATGCTCATCTTGAGGAAAGACGAAATTACTCACCAACTCATCTTCTTCAGTGATATATGTGGGCAGATCATCAGGCGTGAAGAAATGATTTTCCTCTCCAACATTATCACCTTCATATTCAGATTCTTGGCCAATAAAATTCTGCTGAAAAGGAAGTTTCACTTGCTGCTGAACTGTTGTGTCTTATGCCTTTGTTTCACGCTGCTTAATCCTATATTGTTGCTGCTGTTGACCTCTGAAATTGGGATTACGAATCGGCGGCTCCAGCTTATCAATAGTAACCTTTTCAAATGTTCTTCTGAGCTGCTCAAGTTCACGGAGAACAACCTGATTTGATGTGGATGCTTCCTCTTTGATTGTGACTCGCTTTTCTGCCTTCAACCTTGCTCTTTTGTCATTCAAATTTGCCTCAACGCTGACAACAATTTTTTGCATCTCCTCCAAGGTAGGTGGGTCTCTATCTCTCAATGAATAGGCCATCTCCGGATCAAAACCATCAGGGAACTTAAGAAGTGCTAACTTTCTAGACGGCCTCAAATCATCGGGAATAGCATTATACACCGTATTGAACCTAATTATGTAATCTTGAACAGACTCACCCGGATTACGCTTGAGATTGTTGTATTCGGCATTGATTTGTAGCGAGTCCTTTCTTATTTCCCAACCGTCCAAAAATTGCCTTTGCAATACATCTAAGGAAGTAATGCTTCCGGCTGCCAATCCTCTGAACCATTTTCTAACTTCTCCGACAAATGTTTGTACGAACAACCTCATGGTAATAGCCTCCTCATCCAACTCATATAGATCAAAAAATGTGGTCATCTTGTCAATATGCTGCTGAGCGGTAATGCTTTGTGGAGTGCCATCAAACATGGGGATTTTACTTTGATAATCAGCTGGCATATCATGCAAATTTGCAGGCAAAACCAGTGGGGCAAAACGGGCAGCCATTGCTCTTGGAGGGGGAGTAAGATGGGTATGAGGAGGAGGAGGTGTGATAGCAGGGATTATAATAAGAGGAGGTGGAGTTTGAGGAGTTGTGGGAGTCGAAGGAGTAGGAGAAGTGGGAGGAGAACCGACTGTAGATTCGGGATAAGTGATTATAGGCGAGACTGAAACAAATGGAGGAAAAGACGCTTCGTGAGCCATGATCGTAGATCCAATACGATCAGAGATATTCTCAACAAAATCAGCGAGGGTAGTAGCTTGAATACGTGTCTGGAGATGTCTCAAGATAGAATTTTCAACCAATTTGTTATGTCTCTCAAACTCAATAGCAGCAGCAAAATCAGGGTCGGGAACTAGAGAATCAAGTGCACTTTCAGATTTGGTTTTGAACAAGGACAACTCAAAACTTTCGTCAAAGTCTAGATCTTCGAAATACTTGATAATAGCTGGAGATGAATGAGATTTGAAAATAGATCTAGGATCAGTAGCCAGCTTGCTTTTGCAAAAATACTAGGAAAGAAAAAGCATTCAGCCTATGAAAACTCTCAACCTATCATCCACTGCTCAGAGTTAACAATTATACGGGGATAAAATTCCAATGAAGCGCTACTTTCACAAGCTCACGGAGATCGACTGAAGCAGCGTTTATCTACTAACGCTGATGTAAAACAAGAGCGTGTTCGAAGGCTACCTGGCGTATCTTCAGACTCCGTCTAAGACTTATGAAATAACACGTCAATGAGCAAACGATAAGTTTGTTCTTCCCAGTATGGTCGCCAGTATGTTGGCGCTTGAAATTTCACCTTAGGCTGAAAAAGGCAAACCTCAAGGCAACATCAAACCTTTTAGCCTCGTAGCTAGCCCTACGGGGCAAGAGAAGGCTCTCTCTGGTCTATCTCGTAAAATCTTCAATGGATAAGATGACCAATAAGGTAACACTGATATTAGGCTAGTAATCTGATTAGAAGGATTGATTTTAAAAATTTTGGGCTTTTGGTGGCAAATTGAGGAAGTGGCAATTTTGGGTGCGGGGATTTGACACAGTTTCTGCAGGGGGTTCTTTGGGGCGAGATAGGAGACAGTATTGATGCCTTTAGCTGAGGTGAATGGATGAGAGAGACAGGTGAGGAGCTAAGTAGGGCAAAAAATAACTTTTAATCCTCCCTCAACAGTAGAAAACATTGAAACTAAACAAACTTAAAAGTAGAGCATGACAGTCATGAATTCTTACTTTAACACTTTGTTTGTTTAATATGCAGAAGGAAAATAAAGGAAATGATTCACATAACACACTTACATGTACATAGAGAAACACACCATCAATGCATGTAACCACAAGAATCCCAAAAAGGACTGCAAAACCCTGGTCTTCCTTAGCCAAAAATTGCAGAGATACAGTGAAATAATACAATGATAGCTTCTCCCTCAAGAGTCCAACCATGAAAATGAGTATGACAGTACATAATATATATGATCTAACCTCTTTCCCTACCTCTAGGAGTCGAGATCACTATCCTAGGGGCATTTTGAACAACTTCTAAACTAAGCACTACAAAATAGGCAGTCAAAACAACTTGCCTCTATAAACTTGGAAATCAGTTCATGCATTTAATTTTTACCCTTTTACATGAATGAATCTTCTAGAAGTGTTAAACAAGAGTAAAAGTGTCTTAGAGTTGGCATAATTACATCAAAGATAATCA
>APFE031457563.1:13049-84813 GCA_000404065.3 Pinus taeda | reverse complement strand
ATGATGTTGAATCTGAGAAATTCTCACACAGAAATCATAACAAGACATATACTGAAAACAACTCACTGCCATGGGGCGGGCCTGTAATTCTGCCAGAGAGGTGGGCTCCTCTCGCTTATGATGTCCACCCTTACAAGGCCTCCTCTCCTATGTAGATGATGAATGGTCATTACTTTGCTCATAAGGCTCAGCTTCTGACATGGTTATTGGAGCAAAGTGGACAAAATGAAAGACAAATGGAACTGTTGTTTCTGCCTGCAAAAATGCTGAACTTTATGCTGTTTCAAGGGGAAAAACATGAGGGGAATGTTAGGGGAGGGAATTTCTTAACAAGGAATGGGAAAAATATGAAAATAATCAGGGAATTTCAAGGGAGATTTAGCAAATGATCATGCTTATAGGGACACATATTTGTAAAAGGGAAATCATTTGCAAAGATTATTGCATATGAAAAACATGCATGGAAATGAACATGGGAACATATGTACATATTTAATAGGGAAATAGGGAAATCATGCACAAAACATGCTGACAATTTACCAACATTTTTGTTATTTACACATGCATATGGTAGAGGGGAATTAGGGTTTTCATTTTTGTGATTTGATGCTTTGGGAGAGGGGTAGGGTTTTCATTTTTGTGTTTTAGGGATGGGAAGGGGATTTGTATTTCATTTATAAAATTATGATGGGGAAAGAAATGTACATATGAGTGTGGGCAAAAGGGAAGGTAAGGAAACTAATTAAAGGAAAAAACAGCTTGAAACACCATAAACCCTAGCACAGTTTGCTCATTAATATTGCAGCCATATAACTCTATTCATTTGCAAGATTTAAGGTTAAAATCATAGCATGAGAGCTTACATCCATCACCAACCAAAAAAATGATGTGTAAAGAGCCTACCTTGAACAAATTCGATGACTTGGAGGAAGATTGGGCAATTGTTTTGAAGTTTGCAGCAAGACAGCTCAACGGGTCTCACAGGCCGCTCAACGGGTCTCGCACCGCCCAACGGGTCTCGCCAGTTATATTTTTGCACTATGGAGGGGTGCTGGACGGGTCTCGCACCGCCCAACGGGTCGCACAGACCTCTCAACGGGTCTCGCACTGCTCTGCTTCCCGAAATCACTGCAATTCCGCTCCTTTTGCCTATCACTCTCTCAAACTCTCTCTTGCAAGCTTTTCAAATGCATAATGAGAGTGAAAGGAGGGCACATATCTTTTATAAACTTCATTTGAAAAAATTTCATCCATAAACCCACTTTATAAGGTTTCTTTTTGACACTTTTTTTTAAAAACACTGATTTTGGTTTCCTTTATCCTGAATTTGACTTTTTGAGTGCTTTGACTTGATTCTTTTTGCAGGTAGATCATCTGAAGGACCTTGGCAAGGGGACCAGGGTTGCAAGTTGTCTTTTTGAAAACTTTGAAATTTCATCATTTATTTACAAAACTGAGAAAATGACCTTGGGCTTTAAAAACAGAGTTTTTAAATCCAAAGTAAAAATTGACAGTACAAGATAAAAATATCGAAGAAACATGTTAACTAACCTCCCTCTGGCTTGCTGAGTACTCATGGATTTTCAGAGATATGACCTTGCAGAGACAAATGACCAAAACCCTGGACCTAGGAATTTGACAATAAGACACATCAAGACAAGCTTAAAAAACTGTAATAACTGATATGACCTGATCCAGCAAAGCCAAGAGGGGCACAAAGACCAGCTCCTCCATCAGGTTTATGGCATGCCTAACGGGATGCAAAATTTGACACTGATGAGACACCTACTAATGCAAATGCAAAGAGATTTTTGATCACTGATGGAGGGCTTTCAAGACCGACACTAAACAGTTTCGACTTTTGAGCACGCTGGCTGTTTAGCTAGTCTGTAGCACTGTTTAGTGCATTGAGTATCTTCATTCCGAGATCTCGCGCTTAGCACCAGGGGAATTCGAGTGCCTTCTCGGGCAAGGTATTTCCTTTGGCATTTCAGCAGTAGTCTTATCAGCATTCCAACAGTAGTTTTAGCAGCATTTTGGAGGACTGCGCAACACTAGGACAGGGACGCAGTTCTTTCTGGAAGTAGCGTTGGACTGGGGTTTCTGTAGGAGGATTTATGCTGGGTGATTGAGGAGGGGACCAACCCTTGCCTATTGGAGGAGTTTTGGCAGAGTTTTAGGCAGAGTTTAGAGGGGTCTTCTTCAGTGGCAGCACAGAGCATTGAGGAGCTACGCAGAACCCCAAGGGGGTGATTTTCAAGGGTCGGCTATTCCAGGAAAGCTTTCTGGGTTTTGGAGTAGAGCCCGATTCCAGAGTTTCAGCATTTTTTGAGGAGGGGAGTAGCCCCAAATCAATATTTGTTTTCTTGCAGCAATAGCAGCACGACAGTTCTCCAGCGGCATCCACGCAGACAGAGAGGCCATTCCTTGTTATTTTGAGAGTATTCCTTCACTTGCCTTGTGCAAGTCGAGGTGCCATCTGTCTGATCACCTCTTGCACTCATTTTATTACTCAGTATAATAAAATGGCTTAGCATTTCTCGCTGCATTTCTTGTATATCTACTTATATTTCTAGTTTACATTATTATATGTTGTTCCACTGTTATTTTGTCACTTCTGGGTTATTATATCATTTGCACGTATTTGGTTGGAGTTTTTGCTGGGGTTTGAGGAATATTCTGGGTTAGGAATATTACAGTGGTATCAGAGCATAGATCTGGCTCAACCTGTGGAGCTAGCAATCTATGACACTGGGGGAAAACCCTACATTTGTTACAGACGTAGGAGATACAAAGACACTGGACGTAGGTTGGAGAATACCTACGGAGAGGGAGACTGTGTGCCGGTGGTGGACGTAGAACAGGAGTCGTCGGTGGTTGACGCAGAACAGAAAGAGCCGGTGGTGGACGCAAAGTAGATGGCAGACGAGGACGGGAAGAGATTTGCGGATATGCTCCTCAATTAAGTGTAGGATCTGTTGAGGCAGATTGAGGCAATGGGGCAGAGATTCACGACAGTAGAGGCCAGACAGCGTGAGAGCCCACGAGTTTTTCAGATTGGTGAGGGATCAGGTGCATCCCATCATTTGCCAGAGCAGCGTGATACTGTGCAACAGGTGGCCTCACATGCCCCTACACACTCTACCAAGCCCACGTTCTTAGGAGCAGACATGAGGGTCGGAGCCCGGCAGGAGGCAAAGCCCGGCCATATGGGCGATTATTTTGCGGAGTACCAGGCATATGGGCAGGAGTTCAGGGATGCCCTTTCATTCAAAGACTTTGTTCAGCTCCAGCGGGATAGTAGGCCCCGTGATCATCACAGAGGAAACCGACATTACCATGATGGTGACACCCACCGTGCAGCGAGTAGATTCCACTTGCCTATGTTTGATGGTTCATCAAATAGTTTGGCGAAGTCTTGGGTGGAGAAGCTGGACATTTATTTCCAGCTTAACCAGATGTCGGAGGCAGAGGCCATCAAGGTGGCAAAATTGCATTTGGATGGTGAGGCCCAAGATTGGTTGTTTCACGAGATGGTTACACTCCAGTTCTCTACAGTGACGACATATGCGGAGTTTACCAGGAGATTGATGGAGTGATTCGATCGGAGGGATCCAGAGCAGCATTTTGTTGAGCTGATGAGGCTCAAACAGACAGGACACCCAGAGACCTACATTGCAGATTTCTTGAGGGTCTTTATGATGGTGCCAGACCTATCCATGGCACAGAGGGTCTATATGTATGTTGAGGGGTTAACAAAGCCACTTCGGGGTCTAGTCCGATCCACTAGACCAGCCACACTCCAGGATACTATCAGCAGGACCCGGGACTTACAGGGTGTCTTACCCAGGACCCGGACACCTTACCCCCAAAGACAACCTTTTCAGTCTAAGGGGAAGGATGTGAGGGTTCCACCTCCAAAGGGGAATCCAAGACGAGAACAGATTGAGGACGATGTCAAGAGGGAGCTGAAGAAGAAGTGGTTGTGCTTCACATGTCAGGAGGCATGGGCACTAGGACATAGATGTGCTGTCGGTAAAGCACATTTTATTGAGGTCTTCTCCGAGAGCAGTGGGGAAGAGGATGACGAGGATTATGTGGAGGTAGGAGATAGCCATGCCATACAGGGACCTTTGCCACCTCCACCGCCAGCAGCAGGTGGTGCATCTTTTGAACCTACTGGAGGGGCCCTTGCACCATTGCGAGGAGTTCCCAAGTATCTGATGCTACACATACGAGGGACAGTACGTGGCCAGTGGGTATCAGTTTTGGTTGACAGTGGGGCAACCCACAACTTCGTCGATGCACAGATGGTTGAGCGGAGAGGTATTTAGATAGAGAGCTTCAATGGGTTTTCAGTCTTGGTCCCAGGAGACAGACCATGACGTGTGGTTGTTATTTTCCAGAGCTTCCAGTGACGATGGGCACCTACACATTGATTGACCACTTTTTCGTGGTCGATATCCCAGACACCAACATGATACTGGGTGTTCAATGGCTTATCACTCTAGGGAAGGTCACAACGGATTGGAAGACCCTAGAGATGGAGTGGGATGATGAGAAGACATGGAGGCATGAGAAGATACGGGGACAACACACATATCCGCCTCAAACTGTGTCGGCTCATCGGATGGAAGCAGTCTTCCGGAAGAGAGACATAGAGTGGGCAGTGGAGTTGCGAGCATTAAAGGCAGGGACTACAGGGAAAATGGTACATCCAGAGATACATTCCATCCTTGATTGGTATGCCATAGTGTTTGGGGAGATTCCACCAGGACAGCCACGAGATCGGGGGTTTGAGCACACCATCGAGCTTGAGCAAGGCATACAAACAGTGATCACTACCCCCTATAGGCACCCTAAGGCCTATCGGGATGAGATTGAGCGGGCTATCCAAGAGTTGCTAGCTCTTGGGCACATTCGACCAAGCACGAGTCCTTTTTCTTTTTTTGTGGTGTTGGTGAAGAAGAAGGATGGCACATTGAGGATGTGCATTGACTACAGGGCCCTGAACAAGAAGACCCTGAAGAACAGGTACCCCATACCCAGGATTGATGAGTTGATGGACGAGTTGAGGGGAGCATGATTCTTCTCAAAGATTGATTTGAGATCTGGGTACCATTAGATTTGCGTGAGGGAGTAGGACATTCCCAAGACCGCCTTTAGGTGCCACTATCGGCACTTTGAGTTCTTGGTGATGCCTTTTGGGCTAAGCAACGCCCCCACTACATTTCAGTCCTGCATGAATCACATCTTCCGTAGTCACTTAAGGAAGTTTGTGTTGGTATTCTTTGATGACATTTTCATTTACAGTAGGACTTGGGAGGAGCATCTCCAACACATTGAGACGGTATTGCGTATCTTACAGGAGCAGCAGTTCTATGCCAAACTCTCCAAGTGCGAGTTTGGGTTGACAGAGATGTTGTATGGGGGACACATCATAAGGGTGGACGAAGTGAGAGTCCATGAGGAGAAGATCAGGGCCATCAGAGAATGGCTGGAGCCGAGAAATGTGACGGAACTTTGAGGGTTCATTGACATTTGTACTTACTACTGGAAGTTCGTCAAAGGTTTCTTGCAGCTTTCTACACCCCTGACAGATTTGATGAGGAAGGGGGCATTCAGTTGGTTAAATACGACGCAACGAGCCTTCGACAGGCTCAAGGAGGTTATGAGCAGCTGCCCAGTGCTTGCATTGCCAGATTTTATGTAGCCATTTTTTTGGAGTGTGATGCGTCGGGGGAGGGGATCGGTGCAGTGTTGATGCAGTGAGGTCACCCTATAGCCTTTGAGAGTCGTAAGCTCCTTCCGCACGAGAGGTTGTATTCCATATACGACAAGGAGATGCTGGCCATCATGCATGCATTGGCTAAGTACCGACAGTATTTGGTGGGTAACAGGTTCAGGTTGAGGACTGATCACAACAGCCTCAAGTTCTTTTTGGAGCAAAAGCAGCTACAGGAGAGGCAGTAGAAGTGGATCAGCAAGATCCAAGCATATGACTTTGACATTGAGTATGTCAAGGGTAAGAACAACGTGGTAGCAGATGCCCTTTCACATAGACCAGCCACGTTGTCTCTTATGAGCTTGGAAACAGATTGGAGGGCTCGACTCTTAGTAGAGTACTCCAAGGACCGGTTTGCATGTAAGGTTGTAGATGGGCAGGTGGCAGATGACAGGTACAGGGTGGTCGACGAGATCAGCTATTACAGGGACCAAATTTTCTTGACTGAGGGGTCTCAGCTCAAGAAGAAGATACTCCAGGCATCACATGATTCACCATTGGGAGGACATCAAGGGTTTACCAAAACCTACAGGGCCATTAGGGAGAGGTTCTCATGGAAGGGCCTCAAGGAGGACATACTCCAGCACATCCAGGAGTGCGATGTTTGCCAGACGAACAAGGGAGAGATGAGCCATCCCGCAGGATTATTGCAACCTCTTCCCATTCTGGAGGGGAAATGGGAGAGTATTTCGATGGACTTCATCACAGGGTTGCCCATGGTACAAGGCAAGGATTGCATCTTTGTCGTCGTTGACCGACTGATGAAGTACGCACATTTTTTTGCCATATCCGCACACTATACAACAACACAGGTGGTCGAGCTATTCTTTAGAGAGATCTTCAGGCTACATGGTCTTCCTAAGACCATCGTTAGTGATAGGGACAGCGGCTTCATGAGCGGATTTTGGCAAGAGCTTTTTCGGTTGGTGGGGATGGAGTTGACACCGAGTACCAATTATCACCCACAGACGGATGGGAAGACAGAGATAGTTAACAATTGGCTAGAGGGCTACTTGTGTAACTATGTCAGTGGGCCGCAGCGAGCATGGTTGAGGTGGCTGCATCTAGGGGAGTACTGCTAGAATACTTCACATCACATGTCCATTGGTATGTCACCATTCTATGCCTTATATGGGTGTCATCCTTTATCTTTTGCTGACGTGATGTTTGGTGATAGCAAGGCTCCCAGAGCCAAGATTTGGATCCAAGAGAGTCAGGATATTCTCCGAGCTCTCAAGGATAACATGGCTACAACACAAAACCAGCAGAAGCTGTATGCCGACAGGGTCGGGTGGAGAGACAGTTCGAGGTAGGGGACATGGTCTACCTACGATTACAACCATACCGACAATCGTCACTAAAGTAGAAGGGGGCTGAGAAGCTCAAGCCCCGCCTTTATGGGTCGTACAGGGTGATACGCAGGGTTGGACAGGTTGCATATGAGTTGAAGCTGCACCAAGGTAGCAAGATTCATAACATTTTTCATGTATTATGCCTGGAAAAGGCATTGGGGCAGCGAGTGACAGTGGCAGATGAGCTACCACCCATGGATGACGAGGGGCATTTGGTATTATAGCCTAAGGCTATCATTGATACCAGGGAGAGGCAGTTGCGGAGCAGGACGGTCCGGAAATTATTTGTGAGGTGGAAGAATTCGCCGGATGAGGATGCCACTTGGGAGAGTGAGAAGATCTTGCAGCATCCATCACTTCAGTTGCTTGAGGACAAGCCACATTTTGCCAGGGGAGACTGTAATATTCCTAATTAGCCATGGCTAATTGGAATATTCGATTTTGCCCAATTTTTGCCTTCTACAGTTATTTGTAAATAAAAAGTGAGGATGGGGGAGATAACTCACTTTAAGAATAAAAAGTCACTTCCTAGTAGCACAACTTTGTGACTTAAAGAGGAGCCAAGGGGGCCAAAGGGGGGTGCAGAAATGGGGCCCACGCAGACACATGGAGGGACTGCGCAGGAGGGAAGAACACGTGGCAAGAGGGGAATCACGCAAGAGGAGGTGAGCCTAGGGATTGTGAGAGACAGATTCTATAAAATAGAGAGGAGCCCCCTCATTTTGGATCATTCAGTTATGTGCATTTTGAGCTAGTCCTTTCGAATTCTAAGCACGCTGGTTGTTTAGCTAGTCTGCAGCACTGTTTAGTGCATTGAGTGTCTCTGTTTAGAAATATCGCCCTTAGCCCCGAGGGACTTCGAGTGCCTGCTCAGGCAAGGTATTTTCTTTGGCATTTCAGCAGTAGTCTTATCACCATTCCAGCAGTAGTTTCAGCAACGTTTTGGACGACTGTGCAACACTGGGAGAGGGACACAGTTCTTTCTGGTAGTAGTGTTGGATTAGGGTTTCTGCAGAAGGATTTATGCTAGGTGATTGAGCAGGGGACTAGCCCTTGCCTATTGGAGAAGTTTTGGCAGAGTTTCAGGCAAATTTTAGAGGGGTCTTCTTCAGTGACAGCGCAGAGCATTAAGATGCTGCCAAGAACCCCAAGGGGGTGATTTTCGGGGGTCGGCTATTCCAGGAAAGCTTTATGGGTTTTTCTGGGTTTTTTGAGTAGAGTCTGATTCCAGAGTTTCAGCATTTTTCAAGGAGGGGAGTAGCCCCAAATCATTATTTGTTTTTTAGCAGCAACAACAGCGCAGCAGTTCTCCAGCAACATCCACACAGAGAGGCCATTCCTTGTTATTCTGAGAGTATTCCTTCACTTTCCTTGTGCAAGTCGAGATGCCATCTGTCTGATCACCTCTTGTACTCATTTTATTGCTCAATGTAATAAAATGGCTTAGCATTTCTCGCTGCATTTCTTGTATATCTACTTATATTTCCGGTTTACATTATTATATGATGTTCCACCGTTATTTTGTCACTCGGTTATTATATCATTTGCACGTATTTGGTTGGAGTTTTTGCTGGGGTTTGAGGAATATTCCGGGTTAGGAATATTACATAAAACTAAGAATGTTGTCATAAAGCTTTTGAAGTAATAAAATCAATAATATATAATAAAATTGAAAAACCAAGCTATGTTGTACATGTAGTAATTTTAGAATAAAAATTAGTTACCAATATTTATTTTATCTCTAAATTTTTGCTAGCTCGGTAAGAAGATAGTTTGAGAAATTCATTCATAAAGATGTGTTAAAAGTAAAGAGACATGAATTCCATAGGGTCTTGGATACACTGTACGATTGGGTGCTCTGTTAAAGCACTTTTTGATGTGAAGATATTGGTTCAATTCCCTCACAATCTCTATCAGGGTGATATATTAGACATGATGAAGATGTAGTCCTCCCAGGATATATTAAAGTTTATTATATAATATAGGTTAAAGTTTTGTTACTATCGGAATTTCATGTATAGGTCAGTGGCATAACTGTACTTGTTGAGTACTTATCCTTTATCCTTTAGGTGACAGGTGGTAAGTGTTAATACTCATGGCACCTACCTTTATTTGCATATTTTGGATTTTCTCTGCTGTGATGCGAAGGCCTTAGATTCACACCTTCAATTGTGTCATAACTAGACTCAGACTAAATACTTTTTGCTTTCCCTCATGAAGTTGGCCTACAAGGATACAAATTATAGAAAACTCAAGATGTCCACCAAAGTTTCTATTGTGGTATATATTTCCCCTATCTTCTGCAACAGATTACAGAGTTCTTCCTGTATTTATTTGGAAAGAGCTTCTTCCCGTATTTCTTTGGCAAGGATAAAGCTGTTTTTCTGGTTCTGTGCAAGTTTGGGTTTCCATTTTTTTCATTTTCTCTTCAGTATTACCAAATCCACTAGGAAACGGTATTAACAGGGAAAGCATGATTGAGAGCCCTCCTTTGGACATCCTTTGAATCCACTTCTTCAAATTTTGTTGAGAGACCTCGTCATTTTTGTCGATTATGATCTACCCGTTCTTCACGGAGAGTGGAGGAAATAAAAATTTGATTTTTGCAGTGCTATAGTGGAGGAAATGAAAATTTGATTAATACTCAGAACTTTGATTAAATGAAAATTTGGTTAATACTCAGAACTTCGATTATTAATCAAAGTTCTGAGTATTAATCAGATTTTCATTTTCTCCATCCAATTCAAGTGCGGTATGAAGTCTCCAATATCGGGAGCACCCATCGAGGAAGAAATCTCGGGAATTGTTGACTGAATCCTAGGCTGTCATATCCCTCCTCTCAATACTTTCGACCATATACCATCCTGTACTAAATATCAATCACTACAGCCGATACAGCTTCGGTGACATCCACAACTGAATTCGAAACTGTGTTACACTGCTGCAAAAGAAAAGGTATCATAATAACAGAGACCTTTTAATAACAAAGACTTCAGTTGGAAATAATTAATTCCTACTTGTCTATGGTTATAATTCTCCATTTGAGGAGTTTGTTCCTATATAATAGGGATTTAGTTTTCTCTAGTTTAGTGTGTGGTTGAGAGAATCTCTCAACCACACTAGTGTACGTCCAAGATAGAATTCCTATCTTGAGACTATTGATTGTATAAATATCTTGTAATTTCCTCATTCATTAATTAATAGAGAGTATATTGATTGAGCTAATTTTATCTTGGTATCAGAGCCTCTGAGGGCCCGGCCCCTCCTGGGCTGAGGGAAAATAAAGAGTGTAGTATATATTTGTTTATTCATCATCCGCTGTCCATTAGCTAGGGAAGCGCAGGCCGAGATCCAGAAAGAAACATGGAAAGAGGTCGAATCCTTTTTACACCAGAGAAGATCAGGTGGCGGGTTTGGTGCGAGAGCTGGTATTGCGAATCCTTCCTGCGAAGGGTGGGGGCGGGAATGGAAACCGTGACCTGATGGTGGAGCGGGCTTTCAAATACGCAATGCGGATCGTGGGGAGCCGGATAACACCATCCCTTTCCAACGATGAGGCGGCCATGGCAGAGGCCATTAAACGCCAGCTCATGAACGAAGGTAGATCCTCTGATGCCCTAACTTTCGCTGATTTATACAGGCGTTTTTCAGCCCTCACGGGACCCGGTTGCATTGAGAACAAATGGGTTGTGCGTTATTTGCTGAGGGTTGTTTCCGAGGACCACATTTGGACAGAGACATCAGGGCGGGATAGTTTTAATCTTGATCTTGGCCGAAGCTTTAACATTTACAACTGTTGTAAGTCTGTAAGACTGTTTGAGACTGTGGACGAAAATGGGGACGAGAGGGCCTGCCTGCTTGTCCTCGGATCTGTGGAGGCAGTTTGTTGGCGAATGTGCTCATGATCTGCGGGCTTATGATCTGTTCGGTGCTCGTGGCTTTGCTGGACTACCATTACTCCGAGCTCGCAAAGCTATTCGAGAAAGCGTTGCTCCTCCAAATCCTTCAGACCCTGGAAGAGGTCGTTGGTAGCAACAATGTCACTATCTTTGCCCCCCATAATGCATTTGGAGCAAGTCTGGATCATCTCTTGGAGGCCTGACATCATCTCAGGCCTTCTCTGTCCTACACATTTTTAATGTTTGAATCTCGTAAGGTGTGGGACTCAGTTTGCTGCAGAGGTCCATAATCCATTCATTTTGGTTTTCCTTTTATCAATTTCTGTTAATTGGGTTGCATGTTGGAAGCTAGGAATGGGGTTGGAACAGGGGAAACTCTTCATTGGTGGGATTTCATGGGAGACTACAGAGCAGGGGCTGAAGGATCATTTCAAGGCCTTTGGAGATGTGGTGGACGCCATGGTCATGAAGGACATAAGCACTGGGCGATCTCGGGGGTTTGGTTTTGTTATTTTCTCTGACTCTGCAGTTGCAGAGAGAGTCATTCAACTGAAACATACCATCGATGACAGAACGGTGGAAGCAAAAAAGGTTGTCCCTAAAGATGACCAACAAAGTCTTACTCGCACCAGCAGCGGTGACTCTGGGCCAGCTTTTCTGACAAAAACAAAGAAGGTATTTGTTGGTGGCCTGGCATCAACTGTTACAGAGAGAATTCAGAGAATATTTTGAGCAGTTTGGAACAATTGTTGATGTGGTGGTGATTTATGACCCAAATACACAGAGACCTCGTGGTGATATTCTGGAGCGAAAGCTGGATCCGGAGTTCAAGCGTTTTTTGCACGAACCAGGGAATCTGAAGGCCTTGCAAAAGTTCCTCTTATTCCTACAGATCCCTCTTTTTAGGGTTCAATGTAGGTCTGGGATGTGTACAACACCTTTGGCAGTAACATCTTGTCAATTAATTGCCAGTGATGTATTTCCTGTAGTGGCAGTGAAAGCTCTTCTCTATCTTGGCGCTGCTGTTATCCTGGCGCTGCTGGGAGAGTTCCAATTCGATGCAGCAGCAGGTGAAGTTCCTATGCAGCTTCGTCTTGAGGTGAGCGATGTCTGATTTGAGCTTTTCACGGTTCATTTTCGTACTTTTTCGCGGAAAATCGTTTCCCTGGTTGATGGAAACCAAGTTTTGCTTGCAAGCCTATCAGATGTCGTGGAATTCTATAGTTTTCCCCTCCTGGAGGTTGGCCGTGATGTCTCTGATGAAAAATTGGCCAGAAGTGGAGAGAATTGGGATGTTTCAGGGTTTTATGGAATAGACAATCCTGAAATTATTGAATCTTGTGATATGTTGAGGCAAATTCGCGTTCGAGGTCTTGGGAGGAGTGTTCGGTTTTCTAATTTTGGGAAATATGGACTTCTTCTTCTCAAGAGGCAGGAATGGTGATGGCGCGCCGTCAGAAAGGATAATTGACCAGGGCGTGCAGATGTGCCCTTTCTTGAGAAACATCACTGAGCCGACTAATTTTTGCTTCGCGTCTCCGATAAGGTTCCCTACATTGGTGAAAGGAGTACGAGGTCCCATTTTCGAGGATGGACCCAGTTTTGAGACCGCTTTCAGACTTTTTCATCGCTGTGATGGGGTGGTTCCACTTTCTGGAAGGTCATCAGAACATATTTCTAAGACATTGCCTGATGCAGACAATACTGCAAGCACAAAATTTCATCCATTTGCAGCATCAGCAGCAACTGTCAGTCTATCAGCTATCAGCATTTGGGCCTGGTGGGCCTTTCAGTTTTTTGATTTTTTCATGGAAAAGCTACTGGTTTTTTATAATAAGTATTTCATGTCATGGTATTTATGTTATTATTGAAGTGACTTTGGTCTGACCAACTATTGTCACAATTCTGAATGTGTATTGGAACTGGTCATTCCAACACTAAGCAAATTTGCAGGGAATGATGAATACATGACAGTGAAAATGACATCAATTGAAGCTACATCAGAGATTGGAGGATGATCGAGATCCTGTTGCACGTTGTTAGCAAGCATAAGGCAGCATGCTTGAAAATTGTTCTTGAAGGGAAAATTGTGTTCTCTTCGTGGGGCTATGAGTGCCTATGTTCTGGTTTCTTTATTAGTGGACCTCTCACAGAGGAGGTAAAGGAGCAGCAACAATGTTGATGGTGGACAACAAAGTAGATTTTTTGAGTTAGTGTGTCTTGTGGAATAGACTCCTTAGTGTGTTATTGTAATAGTCTTTGTATGTACCAGAAACTCCAAAAATGTAGAATGGAATGTAAGCCTTGCAAAGGCATTTGAAAGTTTGTGGTGATCTCAAAACCACTTTGTAATGGTTTGTGGTTAGCCTGAAACCATCTTGTGTCACTGTAATGTGATGGTTGGTGGTGAGCCAGAAACCATCTATAGAGCCTTAGTGGCTACAGGAGTTGCCCGGTGGTGGCGAATTGGGGTTCCGTGATCGGACTTGCCCGGTGGTGGCGAATCAGAGCTCTGTGATCTGCTCGGTGGAAGCAGATTGGTGTTTTGCCCGGTGGTGGCATATTGAAGTTGGCGGATTTGGCCGGTGGTGGTAAATCGGACTTGCCCGGTGGTGGCAGATTGCCTTTGTGGCTGTGTGTACACAGGAGCTTTGTGCTCATAGGAGCAGGTGGACTGTAGTAACACCTGGCTCGGACTCACATGATTTTTTCTGAGTAGAAGGTGATTGGCGCGCTTTCGCGCTGACAGCAGCGCCAGGAAGGCCAACTGGCGCGTCTGTTAGGCCATTAATCGCGCTAATGGGCGCGGGTTTTTCATTCAGGATCGCGCCAATTCACCTTCAAGAGGATCCGCGGGATCAGAGAAGATTGTGGATCTGTCCGAGGGTGGCAGATTGTGTTTTTGGAGGTTTTGTATATGCAATTCGCCTGATAGTGTTGGATTTGACTATCATGACAAGTAGTCATTAAGGGGGGGGAGTTGGAAATAATTAATTCCTACTTGTCTATGGTTATAATTCTCCATTTGAGGAGTTTGTTCCTATATAATAGGGATTTAGTTTTCTCTAGTTTAGTGTGTGGTTGAGAGAATCTCTCAACCACACTAGTGTAGGTCCAAGATAGAATTCCTATCTTAAGACTATTGATTGTATAAATATCTTGTAATTTCCTCATTCATTAATTAATAGAAAGTATATTGAATGAGCTAATTTTATCTACTTATTCTTCTCTTTGGAAGCAGAATTATTCGAGCCTTTTGGGACTCAATAGCTATGGAACACATATTCTTGGCACCAGTCCCAAAAATGTATTAGCTTTGTAGATTTTATAATATTTGGAAGTCTAGAATATTTAATTAAGAAATATTTAAGAGTGGGTATTGGTCAAAAGAAGATTGGTAAGGGAAGGGGTATTCCATAACGTAGGTTAATTATGTGAGTTAAAAAATAGTAATTCTCATCTGGGAGGAGCTTGGGGTTCGTCTCTAGGGCCAGCCATTACAGCAGCCTGGAAAAAGACTCTTTGTCCTCTGGGAGGTCATACAGTCGACCGCCCAGTGATGAAGCTGTTGTGGAAACTAGAAAGTAAAATCCTGGAACGAAATAGATACTACGTAAGATAAATAGAACAATATTGCAATGAGTGATAACGCAAACTAAGACGACGTCAAAATAAAGTAATGCTTTCATGTTGTATATTGTAGATATTACGTAAGATAAATAGAACAATATTGCAATGAGTGATAACACCAACTAAGACGACGTCAAAATAAAGTAATGCTTTCATGTTGTATATTGTATAGTCATGTCCAGGGCCAAATTACTAACCAAACTATTATACAACAATAACTATTAGTACCAGAAATCTCGTAGTTAATAACAGACTCAGAACTCGCCTTTGAAACGGTGAATTAACTTTAAACTAAGTCAAACATGTAACAAGAAGTCGGTAATGAGAAATAGTCATTTACAAATAATTACTTGGTCATCAAACGAATCCATCAAAGAAAATATACGTGTTTATATACAGTTATGGCCTAAGGCCCAAAATCCAGGTATTTGCTTCAATAAAAAATATATTTATTTCTAGTGAACTCAGTGAACCAACAAGTGTGGTTTATCAAGTTAAAGAACTAGATCACCATATTATAATTTATTTGTCTAGGCGTTTCGAACCACAACGAACCAACAAGTGTGGTTTATCTTTAAGACAAGATGAAGAACCAGATCATCACATTATAATTCACTTGTCTACGCGTTTCGAATCAACAAGTGTGGTTTATCTTCAGGACAAGTTGAAGAACGAGATCATCACATTATAATTCATTTGTCTACCCGTTTCGAACCAACAAGTGTGGTTTATCTTCATGACAAATTGAAGAACTAGATCATGGCTGCACTATAAATAAAGAGAACCGCTATCTAACAGTTCTCTCTATTTATATTGCAGCCCTGATTTGGTTCTTCAACTTGTCATCACAATGAACCACACTTGTTGGTTTGAAACGAATGAATTATAATGTGATTTCCACAGAAAATTCTTCTCAAAAAACTTTTCAAATCAAAATAAAAAATTAAATATCAATTAATAGAAAATTGATTTTTTTGTTATATAAAAATATTCCATTAAAATAATTATTCTTTCTTTTTTTTTTCTTTTTTTCTTTTTTTTTCTTTTCTTTCACATGGGAAAATCTATCATAATTTAATTATGAAACTAGTAGTGAGCACAACCATCTCTAGCTATTATCAATGAATGCAAGCCAACCATCTCTAGCTATTATGGGTGGAAAAATCTATCATAATTTAATTGTGAAACCAGTGGTGAGGACAACCATCTCTAGCTATTATCAATCAATGCGAACCAACCATCTCTAGCTATTATGAGTGAATGCAGGGCTATCAACACAATGATTCAAGGAAAACGGAATAACCCATTGTTAGTCTGCAATGATTTAGTTACCAATTACATTATTAAACGTTTCCATGTTAATAAAACATTTTCTTAGTTCAAGTGATTATTGAGAGGTCACATGTTCAATTCTCTCTAGGGATCATACTCCATGATTGAGCCAAATGGTGAATTACATAGGACAAAATAAAAATAAAATAAAATTGATATTAAATCATCTATAATAGATCTTGAAGTAAGGGTTGTAAGTAGAGTAATAAGGTGTTTATAATGTGCGAAATGTGATAAGAGTGTGAATATGAGAATAAGTGTGTAAGGTGAGTGCATAAAAATGATATGTATGTGGCAAATGTGATAATAGTAAGAATATGAGAATAAGTGTGTAAGGTGAGTGCATAAAAATGATATGTATGTGGCAAATGTGATAATAGTAAGAATATGAGAATAAGTGTGTAAGGTGAGTGCATAAAAATGATATGTATTATGAGAGAGTGTGTCATAAGAGTTAGGTGATAGGTATGATTAAGAGATTGTGAGCATATATGTATGAGGAAAGTGCATGATGATAATATTAGGTAAAAGTAATAAGTATTAAAAGACTTGGAAATTGGATTTAAGTTGAAATGAAAGAATATATAATGTTATAATGTTAGGTGAAGGTAACAAGTATGGAAGAATATGTAGATTGGATTTTAAATGAATTAAAAAAAATATGTAAAGAATATGTAATGGTATAGAGAGAATATAAATACATTATTAAGAATGTCCTGAGTGAAAAAAAACATACCATATACCCCATTTATATCTTTATATCTTTATATCACAAGTGTTCCAAGAACTTGAAACCAAAACATAAGACAAGGCACAATTTAACCTCACATATTGAAAATCACTAAGACCTTATTCTTAGTTGTCTATCAAATATCTTGAGTGAAGAAAACATATAGTATACCTCATTTAGATATATTTTTTAATGTAACAAGTGCTCCAAGCATAACAGTTTGAAGACAACATACGATAATATCAATTTAGCCTCACATGTGACCATCTTTTTCCACATGCATGCCCACACTGGATCCTTTAATACAACTGGCACACCTCTACAGTTCAATGCCTCAGGGTTTTCATTACGTGATACCATACAAAAATGGTTGTCTAGGTGCTTTATTTTAAATTCATAGTTAGTCTAATTAGCCATTTTTTTGTAACAAAGATGAAGTAATTTACCTCTCCAGGAAAGGAAGTATTGCTAAATTTAACTTGGAAAATACAATTGTTTCTAGAGTGATCCAACTCCTCCACTCATGAGTTTAACATTATGGACATATATTGTTAACATTTCTGGAAAAATCATATTGAGAAAAGAGGGTGGAGGGGTTTCGAACCCGAATCTAGGTTCGTCATCAAGACGAGGATAAGGAGAAATTCTCGATACATAATAATGAAACTCCATTTCTTTCTAATAAATAATTCTGAGAAAAATCTCTTTATATATCACCACTACATTGTTTTTTACAACTCCATTAGAAACAAAAATTAAAATTGATTTAACATATATTTAACTACCTTTTACAACACATTCTCACACCATACATCCATTCATATTTATCTAATCTTAAAATAATACAAACACCCAAATTTACTTCAATATTCCCTTCCCCATTTGGGAGTATGCTATGCTAGTAAGTTAATGCACATAAACCATAACTCGATAAGTGTACCTGCAAACACATATTGAATGAGCATAATAAACCATAACTCTACGAGTGTACCTGCAAACACATATTGAATGACCATAATAATAGGTTTAATGCACATTTGAAGAATGAAATTCCAAAGACATAAAATGTAACATGTATAATATCCATGATAGTTGTAACATGTATAATATCCATGTTACATGTTATATCCATGATAGTTGTAACATGTATAATATCCATGTTACATGTTATATCCATGTACTAAACCTACCTTATGTATGTTTGTTTTGTTGCGTTACTTGTTTATTCTATTTCTGATCTTTCGAAAAACTTGGTCATCTTTATCCCAAAAATAAACTACATTAAATGATTATAAAATTCGACCAACTAATCTGAAAAACATTTTCAAAAACTTTTCATTGTCCTACCCTTGACAAGTACCTCTCAACCGACACCCACAACACGCTTATTTATGACGTGGCCACCCTCTTCATCATATTCCTTCAGTATACATGTTCTCACACTCTTATAACTCGGAATCTTTTCTATGGCTGCCCAACGCACAACCTCTTCTTCTCTTCGAAATAGAGATGGTTGACCGCTAAAGATATCACTGATGTTACTAGTTTCTGAAGCTTGGGGTCTTACTTCCCATTCTCTCCCTTACTTCATCTTTTAACAACTCTATACCTTGTGCATATACACTCTAACCCATTTTTATCATATATATATATATACCCTGGAATAAGTTGCAATTTGCACTAATTGTACAGGGACTCCGTATTTATAGATCAAAGACAACTTGGTTGTGCACTCTCCCGGGCTAAATTTGCTTGATAGGATTCTCATTAGTCATGGTTGGGATCAAGAGCACGTGAAACTATCTAAAATTAAGAAGACACAAAGTCCTAAATGAAATTTTAAATCATATTCTGTGCTAGCACTACTGGAAATTTTTTAATTGTTTCACTTCACAATCTACACCACCTTTTTTTTTCAGAAGTAAAATTTCAAAAGTAAAAGCTGCATATTTATATTAAAGTAATATAAAGAATCACAAAAATTTCAGAAGAACATATGCCTCAAAGGCGCCAGTCATAAAATGTTCTGTGGGAACCACATAGTATGTCCAAACATATATGGAAGCTGAACAAAAAGTAGTGTAGGATGAAAAAAAAACATAAAAACCAGTATGTAAGAGAGCAGAAGGCCGACCATTTAAAAATAGAGAAAAAGTCACGATAGAACTTGTGTTGTAATCATATAGAAAGCATATACAAGGCAGAAGGCAGAATGGAGTTGAGGGAGGCATTTAAAGAATCGAAAATCCTACGATTTCGCCAGCGCCACTTTGGGCAGATCTCTCACTTGCAAAAATCTACACCACCTTTATGCAACCGTTGAACCGAATAGTGTGGTCACGTGCCACTCTGTGTGAGTTCAAGGCTTCATTATGCATGTGTCCTCAAAATTTCAGCCATTCAGGCATGATTTTGAGAAAGGAAAAAAAAACAAAAACAAAAACGGATTATAGCTATCAAGGTTTAGTACATGGATATAACATGTAACATGTATATGTTATATCCATGTATTGTTTTACGTAAAATGTAGCATGTATAATATACATAGCATCATAATCTTTATTCGTTGAGTATATCCATGTGGCTCACATAGCGTATTATAGAAGCATATTATAATAAATTATTTTTTGTTCTTTTAATTTTGTGGTTTTTTTTTTTATATATATATTAAGGAGATGTGGCGTTCACTACATACGATTTTTATACCGTTCGCACAGGTTTTTCCACCGGTAGGCTTTTTGATAAATGACGCTCGTAATTCTTGATGATCAGTGATAAAGATTGTCCACGTAATTCTTGATGATCAGTGATAAAGATTGTCCACGTAATTCTTGATGATCAGTGATAAAGATTGTCCACGTAATTCTTGATGATCAGTGATAAAGATTGTCCACGTAATTCTTGATGATCAGTGATAAAGATTGTCCACGTAATTCTTGATGATCAGTGATAAAGATTGTCCACGTAATTCTTGATGATCAGTGATAAAGATTGTCCACGTAATTCTTGATGATCAGTGATAAAGATTGTCCACGTAATTCTTGATGATCACTGATAAAGATTGTCCACGTAATTCTTGATGATCACTGATAAAGATTGTCCACGTAATTCTTGATGATCACTGATAAAGATTGTCCACGTAATTCTTGATGATCACTGATAAAGATTGTCCACCATATCGAAAGGCTACAAAGTATATGATATGTTTAGTCAAGCGTTGTAATGGTGTTATATATATATGATATGTTTAGTCCAGCGTTGTAATGGTGTTATAGAAGGGATGATAATCCTCATATGAGCTTTAATTTTTGAATTTTAATTTGATACGGATAAAATATTTTGTCATGCTCTTTAATGTTTTACTGAAATTTTCAGTCTATATTATGCGGCAACTATTTATTGTTTTTTAGTTATTTAAATGAGGCTTGTAATTCTTAATGACGAGTGATAAACAGAGGTTACGAAGTATATGATATGCTTAGTCAAGGGTTGTAAGGGTTGTAATGGTGTTAGAGAAGGGACAATAATCCTCAAATGAGTTTTAATTTTTGAATTTTAATTTGACACTGATGATATTTTGTCAAGCTCTTTAATATTTTATTATAGAAGGAAAAATAATTCTCAAATGAGCTTTAATTTTTGAATTTTACTTTGATACCGATGATATTTTGTCATGCTTTTAATATTTTATGGAAATCTTTAATTTATATTATGGGGCAACAATTTATTATATTTTAGTTATTTAAATAAATACACAACAAAATCAATACTTTTAATAATTAAACTATAGTTTAAATTATTATTAAAAATCAAATAATAATATTGATATCAATAAAATTGATTTTACAATGTATAGTTACATTCATACATGTCTATATTAGGATATGTTTTTATATTTTTATAGATTTTCTTTATGAATTGTACATTTAATTATGTTACAAGTTGTTATGGAGGGTTTGTATAGTAACAATATCATTTATGTTGTACATTGCAGAAAATTTATTAATACCAAGTTGCTAGTGAGGGGAAGACATTATTTATATTTTATGCCTTGTAATGTTGTAATTAAAACAATTTATACTTTTTTGTTTAGATGGGCCCATCAAAGAATGTACATGAACATAAACTATCATTAATAAAAGGAGTAGGCTTATTTTTTGTGGAGGGGAATTCAACCCCTCCAAAAAGCTCTTAGGAAGGTTAAATTGTAACCCTCCTTTGAGTTGTGTTCCTTGTGCTCATGGTTTCCATGATCTTTATTTTATAATAACTTCAATATGCACAAACTCAAATATATTATTTTATTTTAATAATAATTTATAAGCATGTTTTAAACATCTTCCCAACATACACACAAATGGCAAAATCACTCTTATTCACATAAATTATTTAACATTTTTTCAATGTTTTAAACATATTCCCACATACACACAAATGACAATATCACTCTTATTCACATAAATTATATAACAATGGTAACCCCTCTATATATATTATTTTTATTTCTATTTCTATTTTTTCCTTTTGATTTTTAATTTTTGTTTTATTTTTTTATTTGTTTAATGGTAGATTTTTATTATAAATATGTTGTTAGGATATTTATAGTATATGTTTGTCTTCCTTCATATAGATATAACTATAATTTAATATTTACATGATATTTTTATAAATTTAAATTAAATACTAATATGTTATTTTAGAGTGTGTATATATATATATATATATATATATTATTTAGTGTGTTTGTATATTATTGAATGTTAACATATATATATATGGGGTATAAGGTATGTTTTGGATTCTTTATTTTGTATGTATATGAATATATATATATATTTTTTTTTAAATTGAAATAGTATTTTATTAGTTGCATTTCCATAGTTAGAATTTATTTATTAAGATTTTTATTTTGGTATGTAGCAATGGATAAGATATCTACTTTTATATGATGTGTGTGAATGTATTATTGAAAGCGTTTGCATTTTTCGTATGTACTTCTTTGGAGTGTTTATTCTTCTATGTTTGTGAATGTCTCATTTTGCATGCTTTTGAGTATTCTTTCATTATTTATTTGTATGTATATGCATATATTGTTTGAGTATTCCTTCAGTGTTAGAGTGGTGGTTTCATTGCTTGTGTATATATAAATGTATTATTTTTAATGGTTGCTTGTAGTATTTTGAGTGTTTTTCAAGATTCCTTCATTATTTGATTGTGTGTGTATTTTTTGAGTATTCTTGTATATGGATATTGTTTACTTGTATGTATATGAATGTATTATTATTTGTTGTATTTTTATTATTTACTTGTATTTTGGATATGTCTGCATGTATCTTTGTTATACTTGTGTATATATTATATACTTGTATTCTGAATCTATTCTTTGCTACATTTATATGTGTCTTGTTTACTTGTATTCTTTGTATGTGTATGTATGTATTCTTTATGTGTGTGAATCTATTCTTTGCTACATTTGTATATGTCTTGTTTATTTGTACTCTTTGCATGTGTATGAATGTATTATGTATGTGTGTATGAATCTATTCTTTGTTACATTTGTATACCGCTTGTTTACTTGTATTATTTGTATGTGTATGAATGTATTCTCTACATGTGTATGAATCTATTATTTACTACATTTTTATGTGTATTGTTTAATTGTATTTTTTGTGTGTATGAATTTATTCTTTATGTGTGTATTAATATATTCTTTGCTATATTTATATGTGTCTTGTTTAATTGTATTCTTTATATATGTATGAATGTATTCTTTATGTGGTCTAAGGGAAATCCAGGGTTAGCCAGTTTTGGGGGTGTTATAAGAGATCAACATGGAAAAATAAAGGAGATCTTTCATGGCCACTTAGGGAAGGCCACTAATAACATGGTGGAACTCATGGCCTTAGAGCAATGCCTTGAAATCTTGGTGAACTCAAACTCATACAATGTCATCATTGAAGCAGATTTAGAATTGATTATTAGAGCGCCCAAGAAAATATGTATGGTACGGCACCGGATAAAGTGTCGAAACATTGGAGGCTATCACAGGTCTTTCTCCGTATTTATACCCACCTGCAAACCTTAAAAACTGTACACTTTGTCCATGTAAAAAGAAAAGCTAATATGTTAGCTGATCGTCTGGCGAATGAAGGAGTGATCAATAAGGATAGGGACACTCAGCTCGTTTGGAAGTTGATACCCCTAGGCAAACTGTTAGAGGATTGCCTCTGTCAGGCTACCAAAGATAAGGATTGTTGGATCGACAGGCTGGATCGATGAGGCTTAGGAGATAGGCGGGAGTACATGGTTGCTTAAACTGTTTGCTTGTTGATTGGCAACAGTTCGCAAAGTGTATTGGCATCAATATTCCAACGGATTTGAGTGGATGGTCAAGAACAATGGAGGAAGACCAAGGACGCGGTGGCGTGGAGATTAATTTTGGACCATTAGATCTCGGTTGAAACATATCTATGGTGTTTTGGCGAGGGAGTTACTCGATAATTAATGAGAAGAAGTGGGTTGGAGAAACCCACAAGTGGATTTCAGGCGGAGGAAAGGTCGTAAGTGGTAATTCCTCGTTGGCTCCGATTCCATACATATAGTGACATGTAGCAGCAAGGCGAGAGAGAGAAACAACTTTTCAGGCAGATTTGGAGTGTGCAAGTTAATTGGCCGAAATAGGTGTGCGCTGTTAGATCTGGTGGAGCGAGATCGATGGTTGATAGTCGAGGAGCTTGTTTTGAAGGCGGGAAGGGTTGTGACCGTTGGATCTTGAATAGATCAACGGTGTAGAAGTGCCGAAGATTCTTTTCAAGGGCAGATCTCAAACTTTTGTAAATTTTGGTTTTAGTTACCGTTGAGTCTGGTGTTGTAGAAACATGTTAGGAAACCCACAAGTGGTTTTCGGGCGGAGGAAAAGTCGTAAATGGTATTTCCCAGTTGGTTCCGATTCCACTCACTCAGTGACACGTATCAGCAAGGTGAGAGACGGGAACCGCTTTTCGAGCGGATTTGAAGTGCGCAAGTTAATTAACTGAAACACGTGTGAGTCGTTAGATCTGGTGGAGCGAGATCGACGGTTGACAGTCGAGGAGCATGTTTTGTAGTTGGGAAGTGTTGTGACCATTAGATCTTGGATAGATCAATGGTGAAGAAATGTCACTGTTTCTTTAGAGGGGTGGATTTCAAATTTTTTAAACTGTGGTTTGTGTTACCATCGGGTCTAGATTAGTGGAAGTTTAGCGGAACTCTGCGACTTTTGGAGGGGTTTGTTAGTTTAGCGGAAGCTCTAAAGTTGTCAGTGGATGACAGATAGTCCTTTGTTCTTCCTGTTGATGGCATTCCCACAACAGGTTGGTTCTTGTTTAGGTCTTTACACTTACAAAGACGTGTAACATATGTAATGTACTTGTACGGTTAATAGAAGGCTCCATACTTACTTGACCAAAAAAAAGAATGTATTCTTTATGTGTGTTTGAATTTTTCTTTGTTATATTTATATATGTATTATTTAATTGTAAATATATGAGTGTAATTTGTGTGAATATATTTTTTTAAATATTTTTTTATATGATTATAAATATACCATCATTATTTGTATATATAAATACATTATTTAGAATATTAACTTACAAATATATTAGTTTAAAATATTAAATATTTATGAAAATGTTGTTTTTTATTATTATTATTTTTATTATTCAAAATTTTAAATATTAATAATATTAATTTATCATTTTAAAATGAAAAATAATATACATATTATAATAACATTAAAAAGTGTATAATATTAGCCCACTCTTGCAACTCAATTAATGATTGTCATGTTATAAAGTAAAGATTCAAATTTCTTAAAAAAACAAAAAACAATACAATAATATTAGATATCATTTTTTGGGATTCAACTGTGTTAAGAAAGCCATTCATCTATGACCATTTCCATGAGAGGTAGTCGTAACTAATTAATTTCTCATGATTTTTAAATAGTCCACTTAGCACTTATTGCATCCTATGACCATTTCCATAATTTCTCATGATTTTTAAATAGTCCACTTAGCAGTCATTGCATCCTATGACCATTTCCATGAGAGGTAGTTGTAATTGACTAATTTCTCATGATTTTTAAATAGTCCACTTAGCACTTATTGCATCCTATGACCATTTCCATAATTTCTCATGTTTTTTAAATAGTCCACTTAGCACTCATTGCATCCTATGACCATTTCCATGAGAGGTAGTCGTAACTGACTAATTTCTCATGATTTTTAAATAGTCCACTTAGCACTCATTGCATCGGGTGATGCTCATAGGGGTGAAGAAGTGGGATTGAAACTAGTAAAATGAATCACATAGCATCAATCATCACTTCCGGTGCTTGCACCCGGTAACCAGGACTGCCTAGGAGGTCACCCATCCCAGATCGCCTCTGGCTCAAGCGCGCTTAACTGTGGAGTTTTCCACACAATCAAGCCCACTTAACTTCCTACCCCATTTGCAAAACCTTAGCAAGTATTGTGCCTCATGAACCATTTAAGTAGAGCTCCCTTCACTCTTATGTGCTAAGTGGACTATTCAAAAATCATGAGAAATTTGTCAGTTACGACTACCTCTCATGGAAATGGTCATAGATGAATGACTTTCTTAACACAGTTGAATCCCAAAAAATGATATCTAATATAATGTACTGTGGAAGACCCTCAATACTTAAATACCATAATATTTATAATAACATCAATTTGTAATAATACATACTCAATAATTATTTATACTAAAATAAAAATAAAAAAAAAAAATATAATTAATTTTATTTAAAAAATGCAATTCATTTTAATAATTTATAATTTTGTTTTCATATTATTATAATTTAATAATATATAGAAAAATATTAATTTAAAATATATTTAATAATATATAAAAAAATATTAATTAAAATTGTGTTAATGATAATAATGGTTTTAAATATAATACAGGGAAAAAACTAAAATCTTATAATCATTTTTTAAAAACAATGACAATACCCTTTATATATATTTATATTTTTTAAATTATTAAGATTATAATTATTATGGAATTATATTTATTATTATGATAATTATGAATTATGTTGCTAAAATAATATCACTACACACTTTACCACTCTAACATTTCCATAACAACAACAATATTTAAAACTGATTATACACATAAAATATCTAAAATCCTTAGACACAGATAATGTTACAAATACCACATAATATGCATCTTGAGTCCCATCCATGATCCACACATCTATATCAATTTTGTAACGTACATATAGTTAACTAACATTATTGCTACAAATAAT
This sequence comes from Pinus taeda, assembly GCA_000404065.3. Taxonomy (NCBI): domain Eukaryota; kingdom Viridiplantae; phylum Streptophyta; class Pinopsida; order Pinales; family Pinaceae; genus Pinus; species Pinus taeda. Next base: position 58,763 of record APFE031457563.1, on the reverse strand, counting down.
AAGAATAATAATAATTATCATCATCCAAGAGGAGATCCTATCCAAAACGAGTCTACCCTGGGCTCCAAAGATTGAGGGTATAAATCCCCCTCTTTGGTTGCCATGTTCGAATTCTTCTGTATAGTTTCACTTGTTTTTTATGCTCATGTTGTTGATGTCAATTGACATATAAATTATATCAACTTCATACATAAAATTCATTCCAATTTGCCATGTTATGTTTCAATTATTTTGTATAGTTTCACTTGTTTTTTATGCTCATATTGTTGATGTCTTAGATACATGATTGACATATAAATTATATCAACCTCATACATAAAATTCATTCCAATGTTTTTAAATAAATGGTTATTTCGTCCCATATTTGAGGATGTGTACATTTATGGGACCTGACCTAATTTTTTTAAGGATTATTTTATTATTTTGAATTTTTTTATATTTTAAATTAAAAAATTAAACTACTGCCATTCAATTGATTTTGATGTCCAAACGATTTAACAATTGTTTGTTTTCATTTTCTATTTGATTTTGCCATTCAAACAACTAAACGATAACATTGATGATTCCCTGCCCTGTAATAGCAGTCAAAGCTGGTTGGATACTTTCGTCAAAATATGAAAACAAGTCAAACTCACTAACTGAAAACAACATAGGATGATGCGGTTAATCGGCGAAAAAAATAACAAATAATCATTAGCGATGATGCATCACGAGAAAACGACGGGGCACTCAGAAATAGCTAGACACGTCACTACATGGCTTTCGGCTATAGGAAAGTGTTCCAGAAATAAATAATAAATATTCATTCTCATAACACCTGGAATTTCAGGGTTGAAATGCTATGTTTAGAACACCACACAGAGAGGCACAGACAGGCATTTGAGTAGCAGCCAGAATTGAAAAAAAAAAAAAGGAATAGGCGCTTTCCATTATTATTAAAACTGGAATGGGGATGGAGATGCGCGTGGTTTTGCAGAGGTGTGGTCAGATGGTGTGATTTTCCTCCTGCTGCAGCTGCTTCTCAATATTCTTCCTCTGCACCGCAGTGTTTATGGCAGGCGATGATGTGGCATCCCTCAGTGCCTTTCCTTCTCCCCCGCCTATTTCTTTTTCTTTCTGGTGGACAAAATTTCTTCATCATCACCAGCCTCATCATTTCCTTAGTTTTTCCTGCATTTCATGGCCATGGAGTCTTACTCGCCCTCCGAGAACTCTCGCTCTCATCTCCATCTCTGTGCTTTGGCAGTGTTTCAGAATTTGCTGAACGAAGGTACCCAATGAATTCATTTGGTTATTTCTTACTTTAAAATATTGAAAATTCAGTCACTTGATATTTGGGTCTTTTTAATTTCAATTCAGAGCTTATCAAGAGTATTCATCTGTATCAACTGGGAGATGGCACCGTTTCCGCTGTTCAACGAGAGTTTATGTTCTGCCCCAACTCCTATAAGCAGATATGCCGTGACAATATTCCACTTGTTCATGCTTGTGGAAAGGAGAAGGCACAGGACTTCATGGCGGATCTGAAGGCAGGAGAAGAGCGCGGACTTTGGATTTGTATTCTCCATTATAACTGCAATCTCAGCCCTGGCAACTTCACAATTCCCAATATTCTAAACCTAGCCAGGTGGGCATTGCATGGCTTTGATAGAAAATTATAAATAGCCTAGACTTAATCAATTAATGATTAATATATGTCTGTATATATATCTAGGTTTTCGCTATAAATTTGAATGGAGATGCATTTGTATCCATGCAGAAACCCTGCGCTGAATACCATACCAGAACTAGCAATTGACCTCGATCACGTTGCAAGATATGGACAAGCGGTAGATTCTTCTCACCCTCAGAAAAAAATGGGCGAGAAAATATTGAACTGTGCATTACCTGACACGCAGTCCAGTTTCCTTAGCATTGAGGATTTTTGGCCTGCTATTCCTGGCTTAACAACTGTGCAGGACTGTATAGATGATGCAGTCAGTAGGACCCCCATTGTTGTTGGATGTACTCTGCGCATTGATCAGATCGATGAGTCTTATGGCATCAGAAACATCTGCAAAGAAGATAACCCTAATTCTATGCCTAACCCCAGGCAACCAATCACTCCATACCTGAAAGGTATGCTGCTATTCTTTTCCTGTTGCTTACATTTTACTCTTTAATTTTATGAAGATACACCTAGCAGTCATCAAATTAAAGGATCCAAACCGTTGTAGTTTATGAAGGACAGGGAGACTTGACATTAGTACTGCAAATGTCTGGTCATTGACTTATTTGTCGTGGCTCAGAATCACGGACAAGAATAATGCTTGCGTTTATCTTATTTGTGTGGCAGGGTGTTCATCTTGTCACCGAAATGAAGTAAGCTCAATCACTTGCAATAATTCAAGATGCCTTGAAAAGGAAAACCACACTGCTGATCAGAAGTCAAGTCTTAGTATAGCAGACATGGCACTTTTCCAGTCAATTGAATGCAGCCACGCACCACAGAGTTCAAAGAATGATGCTTCTGAGGATTCATCAATGTTATGCTGTAAGAAAACTAATGTGAAGCTTCCCAGTAGTGCTGGTGTAAAAGGTAAGAAGAGAAGGGCATCAAGTGAGGAGAAAGATGAGAATAGGCAAATCCACCGAGCACCCACCCAGCGTGTTGCCAACATTGCACTGAAGGATCTTGCAAAATATTTTAATGTGCCAATCACTGAAGCTTCAAGGAGTTTGAAGGTAGGGCTTACAGTCTTGAAAAGGAAATGTAGAGAATTTGGCATCCCTCGCTGGCCACACAGGAAAATCAAGTCGCTTGATAGTCTCATACAGGATCTACAGGTAACTTCTATGTCTTTTATATTTGCTTTAGGAGCATCTCTGTATCCTTGCACTAACGTTATAATATCATGCACATTGAAATTGTCGTTCTTACTCAATGAGGATACCATTCTATTATGTCATTTCATTTAACTACAAAATTATGAAAAATAGTAGAAAACTTGAAGCTAGTTCAATTCTATATCAATAAAGCGATGGTTTTATATAGATCGATGTCTTTGTTTCTATCCTCTTGATAATGGCAGCTTATGAAAGGCCTAAAGATAAATTTCACTAATAAAATAAGAGAAGGCATTTGTTCAGCTACATTATGTTTATAACAAGTGATTTGTACTGTATGTTTCAATCGGAGATAATTTTCCTATTGATTCAAATTGAATGCTTGATTGGGGCAGGAAGAAGTCAAGAGACAGGAGAGAGAAGATAAGGCTGCAGCTATGGCAGCAATGAAAAGAACAAGAATATTGGAAACTGAGAGACAAAAGATTGAGAAGAAACCCGGAATAGACATCCAAAAAGACACCAAGAGATTTCGACAGGACATATTTAAGAGAAAGCACAAGGCAAAAGCCTCTAAAAAGGAGTATGATTAAACAAAGTCTTTCGGTAGAAATCACATGAGAGAAGATGGAGATCCATCAGAAGAAGTTCCATCAGTTTCCACCATCCTAACATTGATGATAGATAAAGCCAGAACTTTCCCATCTACCAATTAATTATTTGTGTCTATCTTTTGTTTTTGTGACAGAATTTTCAGCAAATAAATTTTGACAACTTTCACAGTTTATTGCCAACAAATTTGATGCAGAACGACATGAACTCTTTTTGTGGCTTGGTGCAGAAATCTTACTTCATCAATTTGTTGTCAAAAAGACTCTGCCTATGAATGTATGAGGTGTTAAATTTCAAATGTTTGGAGATAACTCAGTTTGGTTATTGACGATACAAATGTTTGTAACGCTATAAATTTTCGAAGTCATCAAAAGCAAGGCAAGAAGTCTATTCATTGTTGCCCAAATGCTCTCAGAACATGTATATGGACAAAATATCCATCCATTAAGTGATTAATCGATATAACAGTAACAGTGAAGTACCCACAAATTGCAAATTCAATTTTGAATTCTTTTATATTTAGAGGCTCTGTGGTCTGTATATCAATTACTATTTGCACGTGTTTAAGAACCAAACCCTGCTTATGTACAGATAAGCGCCTTTGTCATAGTTCTTTGGCAGCCATCATCCATCAATGTGAATCATAATTCCTTTTAACTTATGTAACTCAATCAGCCAAGCTGGTATCCAACTCATCCTGTCTCTGGTTTGTCCATATCACGGTCATCCAGTTCTCGGAATATTGATCCAACTGCATTGTTGAATTGTTCTGTCAGCAAGTTCAGATACTCTGACCCCAAATTTCTTGCCAGCAGATCATTTATGACTAGTACTACATTTATATGTTTACTCTTATATTTTCCTGCCACAGACTCACACTAGTTCATTCAAATTTTCTGTTTGTCTTTAGAGTTTGATTTGAATTTTGCACCTAATATGTTAATTTGTGCAATACAGATCTTTTGTAAGGTGCATGTACACTGACAAATGTAGTGACTGTGGAGCATTTGCCAATTTGTCATTTACCATTGTTTTATGCTTTTCATTCCTTGAAAGAGGATAAACTCCATAGATTTGAGCTTTTGCAGTTTGTAACATGTCATTTATTGAGAGAAGCTAGATTCCATGCCTTGGATATTCGTGAAGTTTATAACATGCCATTTTTTGGGAGGATGTAAACTCCATGCCTTCGAGTTCTGTGAAGTTTGGAACATGCCATTTTTTGGGAGGATGTAAACTCCATGCCTTCGAGTTCTGTGAAGTTTGGAACATGCCATTTTTTGATAGATGGTAAACTCAGTTTCTTCGAGTTTATCCAGTTTGTAGCATGCCTTGACAAAGGATAATAATCTGACTTGGAGCTTATCAAAGGCATAATCACTCTTGATACATAACTCTAAAGATGAGGAGTAGATGAATTCCAGAATTCGGGCAATTTCTAAAAGGACTTTCTAGGTTGTACCTGAATATTTCTAGAATGATAATATTATGCAGAAGGATATTCGATCCTTTCTCAGAGTTGTTATATGAGCAGCTAGAATTTCAGGTATCAGATATTTTCTTAGTGACTTCATACATTGTTCCTGGGTTACTAGAAATTAGTTCTTAGTGACTGACCATATACTGCAGAATTATATTGCTTCCTTTTTGGTCCTTGTATGTCAAAGATGTATTGAAGAATCTATTCTGCATGGCTATCACTTTTTGGTCCTTGTAGTTGAACTTTGAAGTTGAAATTAAAATTGAAATTTTAGTAATGTATTCAAATGGCCAGAAAATTGTCTGTGGGATGGAAAAACAAATCAGCATGCAAATTACATCGGAGAAGGAAGTGCTTAATTCAACTTTGAGAAAGAGAAGAGAGAAAGCAGCTGACTAACATTTGTGAATAGTAATACAGCAAGAGATTTTCTACTTTTAAATTGTACTGGCCTCCTGGGTTATAGGGGCCTAGTGCTTGAGACCTAGTTGCTCCATGTAGCTTGTAAAAAATGATATTAAATTAAATTAAATTATGTGATGACATAGACATTAAAGTTTCCACGAAACCTCCTGAATATTATTCATAGCAGTGGAATCAATTCTGATTGTAAAAAAATTAGGGATGTACTTGTTTTGCTGATAATTTTCTTCAATGAGTCGAGATAGTGATATATGTGGTCTTCTGCCAGGAAATATCTATGCTTCCTTATCTATGTCTGCTTCTCAATCTGTCATTTTCTCTTTTGTATTTTATGTTTGAAGTGTGAGTTCCCTGTTTGTCCCTTAGATCTGTCATGCATTTAGGTCATCGCTAGCACTGGCTGAGCACTGGCCACATTTCATGTCACACTGCATAACAACTCTCTGAGCATCAATAGGTTCAAAGAGTATGACATTTCTGCCCTGAGGCAGATGAATTCAGTCTTAATAAAAAAAAATAAAAATTGATTGTTTTATATGTGCACGGGTCTGAATGTAAATCTATCTGTTTAGGCTTATGATGGAGGAAGAGACCCTTTATAAAGAATGCTATGCATTGCTGATAATATAACTAATGAGGTAGAGAACATCCAGATTCCATAGTCTCTGGAAATATAGTAGTACCTGCCCTTGATTTTGCGAGTGGTGCAGTGATGAAATAGATAATATATTTTTATTAATTTCCAACCTAAGCACAGTACAGGGAAACAGGCACACACTTGAAACGTGACACTCCGGATCACACCACTGCAAAAAACTTCCACAGAAGCCTTAAATCAAGCATATTAAAATATACAATAAAGAATGGAACGAGAGAATTTGAACCAGCGTCTCCCCTACGCTCCCTGTAGATGAAAGGCACTTATACAGATTGCAGAAATGCCTCTTGTGGGTGGATCAGAATCATGAATCCTATTTTGGCTTTTATCGCTACTCCTATCAGATGCAGAGCAAGATTCTCTCCTCTGTTTTCTAGAGATATCGCCGAATTAAATGGGGGGTTTTCTTTATGTCTCCTCTTCTCAGGGCCTTGCACATAGGCTTAAATTGCTCATATCAATAAATCCACAAGGATTCTTATGAGTTCCTCTATCAGATAAGCATTGTTTCTTTGCAAAGACTGTACCCCTTTGCATTTGGGTTTCTGACAGGGCACCTAACATTTCCATCAACCTATTAATATCAAAAAGACTTCTGCTTTGAAGATGAATCAGAGGAGACAGCTGGTGCTGCTGATGATGCTGAGGTCTGTGGTGTTAGATTAGGGATTTAAGGGGATGGTAGAAATGACCTCCAATTGCTGACCTGCAGAGTACAAAATTCCGAAGTACGGCGAGAAAGGCCTTTTCTGGTCATCTCTTTTGGACTCAATATACCATCTTACACGAAGCTTTCAACCAACCCACATTAATTAAACTCAAAATACGTTAATTAATTAAACCCAGGTTATTGTGTTTTCAAGAAGAACAGATAATGATAATCAAACACCATCCTAGAAGCTTCAACCTCGAAACCTATTGAGTCAAAATACAATCCATTATTATGCATTTGGGAAAATTCCCAGATCATTTTGTTCTCAAGGAAGGCACACCCCACCTCAAGAAAAATTAAGAAAAAAAGGCACATTTCTTCTATCTAATTGATTTCCTGTAGGGCTCTGTAATGGATTCAAACATCACTTTTAGAGGTTTCTCACATGTCAAATACTATGTTCAAAACTCTCTGGTGTTCGGTTCATTTGTAGAAATACAAAAACAGTGGTCACTTTGGTTTGCCCAAATTAATTGGTAAACCATAACCCTAACATGCACAAAACAAATAAATGTCAAAGACTAGTGATACTTGTGTACCATTTTTCTCATTTCCAAAAGTAATGAAAAGCCTTTTAGTCCTAAAAAAAATGCTTCTCAAAATTGATATTGAGCTTAGCGGATGGTCTTGTTTCTTGTTGATTTAATGCTAGTAATTTCAGATCTGATGCTAACATCTGTAGATCTGATGCAAATGATTGTAGATCTAGAACAATAGCAACAAATCCAAAAGTTTAACAATAGATTTCATAATAATACTTCTTTTTTGTTGTTGTTTAAAACCCCAAATGTACCTAGAGTTTCAACCTGGCTTTGATACAATTATGTAATACCATAAAACAAGGCAGCTGACGCGCGTACCTTTATCTGAAGAATTGGTTTTTTCAGCTCCTTCCCGCCACTTCAGAAATTCCGCAGCCAAGGTATCGAGAACAACTCTCTTCCCAACTGTATGCTCAGCTCAATAGCCGGCCACCCCCAAGGTTCAATCTATTATTGGCAGACTTACAAAGTATTTCCTCTCGCCCAAAAAGATGTCCCTCTTCTTACTTCCTCCTTTCTTATATAGAGTTCTTCCATCATAATGGACTCAATTCCAAAAGACTCCACCTATCATAATTATCTTTTGTCTCAAGTGGTCTTTCTCTATGTCTTTATTTGTCTTTCCCTATGTCTTATTTTTTTTTTGTGCATTTTATTAATTTAATTTATTTTAGGTTTGACAGAATTTCATTACAAGAGGGATATTACAATGGTATCAGAGTTGTGCAACCTGTCAGCTTGTGACTATATGATTTATGGATGCTCATGGAGGATATGGGAAATGTTACAGTAAGGAAAAATAAGGGTAGCAACAATTATACAAATTCAGTCATGGCGAACAGGGAAGATCAACCACTAGAGATTAACCCCTTGGACATCTTGGGCGAGTTATCAAGAGGGCAGCAACAAATGGCTCAACAAATGGGACAAAGGAAGCAGTAGGTGGCCCAACTTCTTACCGAATTTGAGTAATGTGAGTAACAATGGTGCTAGTGGATCTAATGGAGGTAGCCAGGGTTAGGTAAAGGGAAGCAAGAACCACATTCATATTCTTTTCAACATCCCTGCACAAACTAACATAGGGGCAAACAGTAGGATGACCCCTAGACCTCTACTACCCAGTTTCTAGATGCTCAGGGAACAGTAAGCAAAGGGCCACCAGAGGAAGATGAAGATTTTTCAGAATATTTTAGGAGTGCGCGTCTTTAGGAGAGGATGTTCGAGTAGCTATGACCTTTACAGAGTTCATTAACATTAAGTACAAAATTAGGCCCAAAGACAATAATAGGGGTGCACAACAGAACTTTGATCTACTGTGCAAAGTTGGGAAATTGTCCATCCCATCCTTCGATGGGTCATCCAAATACCCTGTGAGGTCTTCGGTATAAAAGTTAGACACTTCCAACTGAACCCGATGTTGGACGTAGAGGCTGTAGAAAATTTATGCTTTTGTTGTAGCCCATCCAATTTCAAGTTTTTGCATAGTTTAATGCCCAAAACCCATTATAAACATGTGATTGATATATACCATAAATTTTGCATTTGACTTGAAACAAAATCTACTCTACTATCTTCCACTTTTCAACTGATACAAAAAAACATGTAATCGCACACAAGAATTTACACACTTGTTTTTGATCTAATGACCCTGGAAAAACCCACAAGAAGAAAACTAATCTTCAAAGAGGATTTTATTTGCTTCTTTAGAAATTTCTTACGACAATTAAAAACATAAGAAAATTCAACTCATTTCTTACCTTGAAGAAGCATCTCAGAGGTTCTCTTTACACTGAATTCTGCACTAATATTTTTCACCCATAGTCTGCTCTCCTTCGGTGGAAATTTTGACCCTCTTATCATCTCCTTCAACACTGGAAATGGACCATTGTACAATCAACGTTCTACTCAGGAACTCGAGTTTGTACAACATGTTATACTCACACACGAGACACAAATTTCCTTCCTGAACAATGAGATTACATACGCTCAGAACCTAGCCTAAGAACTCACTGTCTGCTTAGAAAACTGGCTTGCGTACCCAAGAATCTCGGTTGTCTTTCTCCTGTAGATTGGGCTTGAACTCACCCTGTATCCAAGCACAAATCTTGGCCTGGAATGCAAGCTTAAGACCAACGAAAGTTTAGGCCTTAACTTAGCCTAACATCCCTACCAATAAAACATGAATATAGCAGCTTGAAATTTTCAGGACTTGGTTATAGAAACTTAGGATCATAGTATAGTTGAGAGATTCGAACTCCTTCTCTTGCTGTTTAATCTTCTCCTTTGGCTACAACCTTGCCTCCGTAGTCTCCTCTTCTCTCCTTGTTCTCTTCTCAATGTCTCTCATGAGAATAATGAGAGAATAACTTCCTTTCTTTTGGTCTTCCTTTAATGTAGTGAACCTTAACCCTTATATCTAATTGCTGAGATTAAATCTCTGCTCATTAGATCAAGGACGGGGATTATTCTCTCTCTTGACCCGCTCCTGGTGTGGCCCCCCTCATTTAATGAGTCTCGTAATACTTTTTAATGTTTCAGTACCATGATCATTTTTTCTATCATAAAGTCACTTTTAAAATATAAAAGTCATTTTAATAATACAAAGTGTACTTAGTACTTTTCACATAAAGTGACTTTTAAAACACATGTGACTTTAATAACTTAAAGTACACAGTACAAGTCTCGTAAAAAACACTTTAGCTTCTTGATATTAATAAACTCATAATATCACTTACACAAAATGGTCATTATTGTATCTCGCCAGGCCAAAAGGATAAATGCCTAGGAAACACCTTTTTGGTACCCTATTTTCAACAAAGGCCATCAAATTCGCCACCATACATTTGGAATAAGCTCGCAAATGGTGGTACCACAAATTGATCACCCCGGGACAATCCAACATTACTTCGTACGTGGAAATCACACATAGGTTGATAGACTAGTTTGACAAGGAGGATTCAGAGACACACTTTAGGAGCTAACACAACTCAAGTAATTAGGAACACTAGATGCCTACTGTTGTCACTTGAAGTGTACATCTAAGGTACAATGCTCAGAACATGGACTGTCACTCTAAATCCCTATTCACCCTGTTTAGATTTTGTCCTAGCTAAGTCAAGTGGGGTAGTCCCTAAGGGTGACAATGAAGGAAAACTTGTTGGAACAACAAATCGAGGAGATTGCGGGCAAGGCAATTATTATTAGTGTAACTTGATCACTAATTAAAGCAAGTGTGAGAGTTTATGAGCAATGTATTAAAATAAATGCAGTTTGGATCAATAAGGCGGATTCAAAATGTAACAGACTAGTGCCTTTACAATGCTCAATGGAAATTTAGAGACTTGCAAGAAATAGGGACTCAAAGTTATAATAACAACAATGCTGCAAGAAGAGCTAGAACAAAAAATTAAAGACGAAGATAACCAAATATATGAGCAATGAACCAATAAATTTGCAAATTATAAATTTAGCCCACAATTCCAATCACCAATGATCAACAATAAATGAATGCAAGATCTAAGCTAATATAAAATGCAAAATCTTGGTTGATTTAAATTAAGATGTCTAATCTAGATGAATCCTTTCTCCTAGTTGTTTTGAGGCTAGTCCCTAGAGTAAGTTGTGGAGAGAAAGCAAAGGGAAGCAAGCTATGGATTGATTAATGATCGCTCCCCTTGAGATCTAACAACCTGATGCCGTGGCATTGCAGAGACTGTGGCTCTGATGACGGCAAGGCCATCGTGTTAACCATTAAAGAGGGTATATCCTTCGCAAGCTACAAAAGAAATGTGGTTCTAACTTTCTTTCAACCAAGCTTAGGCTTGGAGGTAAATTTTAAGGATTCGATTGAGATGCAAGATGCAAAAATGCAATTGCTTCACTGAGATGACAATAATATCAAGATGTTTCAACAAGATAAAGAGCTAATTCGCTTATGATGAGCACAAGATGATTAGCTTACACAAAGATTACAATTAATGAAGTTGTTATCACCCTAAGAAACTCTCCTAGGTTGTATCTTGGAGATGCTCGGGAACATTACAAACTCAACAAAATGTTGGAAATGGATGAATGGAAGGAATGATGCATATTCAAGCCAGATAACCACTTCTACTATGCTTAACTCTAGACATGCGTGAACACCCCCAGACTACAAGGCTTTAGACCACCAATCACTCACAGTTTAAGGGATAGGTGAAGATGGAGAATACTGACCACACTAGCAGATGCACAAGACCATGTGATGGCCGGCTGCAACCAGCATACAGGTCTGCAAATCTATTTACTAATGCACAGACATGATGACATCTCTCTAGCACTAAGTAAAAAGAAACCTGCATAACACATTCAATAATACATACAAGATTCTAACACATAGGTGGGATGACAACCCCTCAGATGCTAAGTATCAAGAGCACATGAATAAATGCATAACAGGCTCAGTGTAGAACAGAGAAGAAATGGAAAGTAAGCAATTAACAACAAAAGAAGCTTGTATTAGCTGAAAATGAAGACCAGATGCTGCAAGTATCAAAGTAGTCACAGTCTCCAGAAGTTGAACCTTACATCAAAACTACAACCATCAACCATCATCCCAGACTATATCTGTGTTCTGGGTATATATAGAGTTTGATTACAAAAATGCTCTGCTATTTTATGCATGGGGGGTCATAATGGACCACCAACCGCTTTAATTCTCTGATGGAGTCTCTGTTATGATCTGCTGGCTTTAATGAACAAAATTGATCTTCTCTGATATTCTGTTGTCCTTCTTGAGCAGGTAGAATGTCCTATGAAAGAATGATCCATAACTGATAAATGTTGTGATCTGCTCGAGGAATGTCCTTCTTGTTCTTCGGCCATAATGCTCTTGAATGCAGTTGTTGAAAAGTAATTGCGCCGGGTACAGGTAGTTGGCCACCTTCGTCCTTCGGGAGCATAGAATGGCTGTGGACGTGGATGGACGGAGGAAGAAAATCAGCTGTTGGATTAAATGAATGAACAACGGAGATCTATCGGCGAGGGACATTAGGAGAAAGCGGGAACAAACAATCCTGAGCCGTTGGATCTTGGGCGGATAGGTCCAACGGTTAGCGGGGGCGGGAGGTACACGGATGATAACGAGCGGGAGATGACGGACGGGCGATAAGCGGTATTTCCCGCATTGCTTTTCGAAGGTGGGTGGTATTTGTACGCGGGGGAGCGATTGCAATAGGAGGGCGACATGTGGCGGATGTGACCGGGGTAAAACCACTTTTCCCGCGGGTTAATGTGTGGGCAGATTGCGGGAGTAGAACGAGCGAATGCCATCTGATCATGTCAGAGATGATCAGACGGTGGAAGATTGACGCACATGTTTTGTGTGACTGATGTGACAGGGAAAATTGGAGAAAGCACGCAGTCATGTGAACTTAGTTATATGATGGCTAAAACTTAGTGCTCAGGGATCAAAGGAATTGTGGAATTACCCAGAGTTTTAGAAGTAAAATGGAGGTAGTGTGTTTGAAAATATAAGCGGAGGTGAAAGGAAATAATGAAGGTGACCGGTGTAGACTTTTCTGAGCAGAAACCGAGGAAATGAGCGTACTTAGGCCCCTTGAACATCAACAACCTGTAGCAGAGCTAACACTAGTTCCTTCTGGGGATGAGATCCTCCCTGTGAGGTCTGAAGAACTGCAGACCACTGCCTTCATACAAAACATGCTTAAAAAACATTGCCTAGTATTCCATTGGGCATGGAGTCTATCTGAACCTACACTAAAACTGATAAAATAAAATACTTACAATTTTAAGGCCAAAGACCTTAAATCACATGAATTTTCAGGAAGCACCCTTTAACTGGGCCATCAAAAACTGCTTTTCCTCCCATACTTTGTAGTAGGAAGGTGGTGTTCCCTTGGATTTGAAAATGATAATAGGCCCTATCCAGAAAGCATCAAATTTCCCATGATTGTCTTTCTTTTCCTTTAGTGCGTCCCACTTCAGAACCAAGTCTCCAACCTGAAAGTTATCTGATTTTGTCCCTTTGTCAAAGGCTTCCTTGATCTTTTTCTGATGTGCTGCAAACTTTTCAACCAGTTGTTCTCTGATTTGATGTACCTTTGCTAAATCAGTGATCCTCTATGCCATGTCTTCTTCCTCATTTTGTTCTTGTTGCAGGAACTTTGCCATAGGGAGAGTAAGCTGAATTGGAAATACTGCCTCTGTGCCATACACCAGCTTGAATGGAGAATTCCCTGTGGATCTCTTAATGGTCACTCTGCCAGCCCAAATTGCATATTTGAGCTTAGAATCCCAATTCTTTTTGTTGTCCTCCAATAACTTTTTTATTATCCTTATTAAACTTTTGTTGGAAGATTCTGCTAGACCATTATCTTGAGGGTAGTATGAGGTGGAATGAACCAGTTTAATACCCATTGAATTGCACATGTCCACCAATTCCTTTGCTCTAAAGGCTGTTGCGTTCTCTGTGATTAGCTTGTGTGAACAACCAAATCTGGTAAAGATGTGCTCTGCCAAAAACTTCATGGTCACATTATGATCAACCTTCCTGGTAGGGATTGCTTCAATCCACTTAGTGAAATAATCAGTGGCTACTAATATCCATTTGTGCCGACCACTGGAATGTGGATTGATCTCTCCAATGAAATCCAAGCCCCACTGCTGAAAAGGTCCTTTTGCATGTATGTTTTAAGGGCAAAGACTTCAACTGCTGTTTCCCTTCAAATCTTTGGCACCTGTCACAAGATTTCACAAATGAAAATACATTAGAAAATAAGGAGGGCCAATAATATCCAACTCTGAGGATTTTATGGGCTGTAGTCTTCCAATAATGGTGCCCTCCACACATGCTGGAATGAAATTGCTGCATAACCTCTATTGCTTGTTCTTTGTCCAGACACCTCAAAAGCATTCCAGATGGATCCCTCCAATAGAGCAGATTTTTATTAATGCAATATTTAGTTGCCCTAAGCTTAATAGTTCTGGATTGACTTTGAGTAAAGCTTGGAGGGATTTATAGCTTCATCAAGAATTTAACTATTGCAGAATACCAATCACAAGAAGCTAGACTTTCTGCCACTGACTGCTTTCTCTCTAGTTCAGCTACTTCCTCTTATTCTATTTGACCATTTTCTGAATTTGTGCTTATAAGATTTATGTCCAATGTTCTGCAATTTTCTTAAGCTAATAACCTGGCAAGACCCTGACTTCTGACAAGTTTGGTGGGCTTCAGTTTTATATTGAATTCAATCAACTTTGCAATCCATTTAGCCCTTCTTCCATCAGCATCAGGCTGTTTTAGGACATCTTTTATTGTAGCAGATGGTACATGTGCAATTATCTTGGAATGCAGAATGTAAACTCTAAAAGCTTTCAAAGATTTGATAAGAGCATATGCCTGTTTTTCAACGATATCATACCTCAGCTCAACATCCCTTAATGTTTTGCTAAAAAATGCCACTGGATGCTTTGAGCCTTCTTCATCTGCTTGCAATAAAACAACTGCAAGGGTGTCTTCAGAGGCAAATGAAAATATATGGAACTCCTTGCTATATTCTGGACTAATTAAAGTAGGAGCTTCCATAATAGCTTTTTTAATGGAATCAAATGGTTTTCTGGCTGCCTCAGTCCATTTGATCTTGGACCCCTTTTTCAACATGGAGGTAATATGCTTCACAAGTTCTGCAAAATTTGGTATAAACCTCCTCACAAAATTTATTTTGCCCAGAAAGGACTAAACATCCTTCTTTGATCTTGAGACAGACAAAGTCTGTATTGCTTGTACTCTTTCTGGGTCAATTCGGACACCTGCAGCAGAAACAATATGTCCCAACAGCTTACCTTCTTCTAAAGCAAACTATGACTTTTTAGGATTAACTGAAACCCCAAACCTCCTGCACTTCAAAAACAATTTCTTCAAATGTTGCAAATGATCTTGCTGGCTCATGGAGTATACTGTTATGTCATCAAGGTAGATAAGGACAAATTTATCCTTCTCTCCCACAAATGCTATATCCATAGCTCTCTGAAAGGTGGCTCCAACATTCATCAATCCAAAAGGCATCTTAGCATACATAAAAGTGCCCCAAGGAGTGGCGAATGCACTCTTCTCTTGGTCATCTGGATGTACAACAATTTGATTAAACCCTGAAAATCCATCCAGGAAAGACATCACCTTGGCCCCTCAAACCTTCTGCAATAAATGCTCCTTGGGTAGTGGATAGTTGTCTTTCTTAGAGCATTTGTTTAAGTTTCTGAAATCAACACAAAGTCTGATTTCTCCACTTTGCTTCCTCACCACTACTAGGTTGGCTACCCATTTGGAATATCTGAGAGGGACTATGATTTTGGCAGCCAACAACTTTTTAATTTCTTTCTCAATCAGAGGAAGGAGTAAAGGGTTTATTGGCCTCAACTTCTGTTGGAAAGGTATGGTGTCTTTCTCTAGAGGAATTTTATGCTGGATGATCTTCTTGTCATATGTTTTAAGGTCACTATACTCCCAGGCAAAGACATCAGCAAATTGCTTCATTAGATTGCAGTATTCAGCACTTTGGTCAGCAGACAAATGAGTAGACAGATTTATGTATCTAGGCTGACCTGGACTCCCTATATCATGCTTTCGTACTGCAGATTGATCTTTTTTTTAGGCAGTCTTGTAAGGCACATCATTCTGGTCAAATAGTATTTCTAAAGGAATTAGACCCTTAGGTATATGATTGCTGGGCAGTTGGATGATGCTATCTTTGTGAATTTTATTTCTAAGTTGGGATTGGGGATTTTCTTCTAAAGCTTCATTCTCTTGGTCAATTTGCATCTCAGAAAACTCATCAATGACTTGCAAGAATCTTTTTATTTCATCATCATATTCAAACACTTTCCAATGCTAGACATTGTCAGGCAAGGATGGTCTATATTTCATTTGGACTTCGTAAACTAGTCCGGGAGGCATGGGAGGGATGAACATGCTAACATACATAGCAAGGGAATCAACAAGCTGATTTTTGGCTCTAGGGATGTATGAAATACAAAAACTATCGAAAGAATCTTTGAGTCTCCATTCCTCATCTCTGTACGCTTTCAGCCTTGGGTGCTTTTCTTGAAATGTTCTGTTTACTTGCTGAATGATCAAATCAACATCTCCAAATACCTTTATGTTCTTGATTCCTTTGTCTTTAGCTGCGTTCAGGCCCAATATCAAAGCCTCATACTCTGCTATATTGTTGGTGACTTGGAAGGCCAGCTTAAAAGACAGCTGTGTGCTTTCTTGTTGTGGAGATATCAGCACCACCCCTGCTCCTGCAGTCTCCCTGTAACATGCTCCATCAAAGAACATTTCTCAAACTTGATTTCCTTGCTCTTCCTCGGCCTGAACTGTTGGTTTCCTGATCTGCATTGAGGCCTTCTGAGATTCTTCTATTTGGAGAATACATGCTCCAAAATCAGTGTCCACAGCATAAATGGGATGATTAGAAGGATTCTTTTCATCACTGATGATGTATGCCAGCTGTGCTTCTCTGTACAATCTCCTGCTTTCTCCTCCAAAGACTGGGACAGTGGCATAAGATAGATCATTCTGTAATGTCCCACCTAGTCTCTTAATCCATCCTCTGGACAGCAGCATGCCAAACTTAGGAGGGACATCTGCTACCACAATATCCATCACCATGCTCTTCATGGGTAGTTGAGTTAGGGTAATGGCTAAATCTTTAATCAGTCCCAGACATTTTACTTTCCTTGAATCAAAAGAGAATAAATCATGATATGGTCTGGTGATGTTAAGGCCTAACTCTTCCATGACAGTCTTTGGCATTAGATTGTGGCTAGCCCCTGCGTCTAGCAAGCAATTGTGAAGGATTTTGTCATGAATGGTCAAGGAGACATAAAAATATAGAGAATTATCATCAACAGGCTCAGTCATAGGGCTTAGCACAACTGCAGGTTTATCATCTTGCAAATTGACAGAGTCAGTGGAGGTTTGTGTGGCTTTCAGCTCAAGAGCTTCAAGGATAGGCTTTCTAAACACTTCACTCTTTACAAGTTCTAACAGAGGCACAAATATTTTTAACTTCTGGACTTCTGCTTCAAAGGTGAAAGGAGAAGATGACTTGTTAGGACCACTTCCCTCTTGAACTAGTACTTTGAGCATGGTTGGGTCAGCTGCTGGTCTTTTCTGTCTGGTATTTTGTAACTCCGTTTGGACAACAACTCTTTGGGCAGGATTCTCCTTGACATTGTTTGCATGTGACCTCAGGTTATATCTTTGTTGTTCACCAGTCTGCAGGACATCCTCTCTGTCCCACTTTTGACTGGTTTGATCATGCAGTAGTGATTCTTCATATGCAACTGATGTCAAAAAGGCAGCATTGCCTTTATCTTCCATGCAGTGAATTTCATCCTCATCTTCAATCTATTCCTCCTCCATGACTACATTTTGAAAAGGAGCTTTAACTCTATGTTTTTCATTTGGTTCTTTACCCCTCTGAATGATTTGTAACTGCTCATTCTCTCTTCTGAATGGGTTTGAGTTTCTTGGAGCAAATGAGTTTTGTTGCCTTATCTTTCCTGAATTCTGCTCAAGCTTCAACTTAGATATCTCAACAGCCAATGACTCTATCATTCTAGTCATTTTATCTAGTTTAGGCTCTAATGATGAAGTAGAGGAAGAAGAAGCCTCACCTCTCTCCCTCCTTCTGTCAGTATGACATTTAAGTTTTTTTGCAGCCATAATATTAGATTCTACCTCTAAGGTTGCATCTTGCATGTCTTCTAGAGTGGCACATCTTCTTTCTCTTAATAATAGGCAGAAATCAGAGTCAAAAGAATTGGCATAGGTAAGTTTGGCTGAAGTAGGGGTTGGCTTTACCTCAGCTGGTATTTTACTATACATCCTATTAAATATTTTATTAAAATCATGCAAAGATTCCCCATTTTTTCTCTTCAGGTTACCAAACTCAGTATGGTAATACAGCAAGTCCTTTTTATCTCCCCAATGCTTCAAAAATGCATTATCTAAGTCTTCAATATCAGCAATAGATCTAGGAGTCAATTCTCTGAACCACTTTCTGGCCTCTCTATCAAGGTTTTGGACAAAAACTCTCATCCACACATCATTTTCACTTATATCCAAATTATCAGCATAACTATAGAAAGCCTCAAGGTGTTCTTCAGCAATTACTCCATCTGTACCAGTGAACTTAGGCATGTATTTCTGGTATTCTCCTGCAGGCATGGCATTCAAGGGAACAGACAAAACTAAGGGCCCATACATAGCTGCTATAATCCTTTCCATCTTCGTAGGTGCTTGTTGGCCTGCCGTAACTGGGGTAGGTGGAATGCTACTGGTAGATTGAATAGTGGGAAACAATGAAATGAATGGTAGGGATAGGGGATTATGATGGACTGTATGGGATGGAATCTTTGGACTGAGATCCAAAGGAGAACTAAATGAACAAGGAGCTGTATGGATCTCTGTAGGAAATTTCTTACTAGCAACACTAGGCTCTATATCTTCAAATGATACATTCTCAACTATAGCCTCCCCTTGCAGAGATACATAAGATTTCTTAGGCTTACCTAATATTAATGCTCCTTTCTGTGATGTTTTCTTCGATTTGACAATCTTCTCAGGGTCAGACACTGGTTCAGCTGGTGATTTCTGAGGATTTCTTCGAGTATGTCTCACAAACTGAGCCAGAACTGGAACGTGGAGTCGCCACCAGGTTGGTTCTCCAGTAGAGTCACTAGATAGATGATTGCAACGAGAAATGTGCCCTGACTTTGTCTATCATCAAAATTTGGAACTGTGTCGTTCTCCCAGGGATGCTAAGTTTCAATCTCCTCTCCCCGGCGACAGCGCCAATTAATGTTATCACCCTAAGAAACTCTCCTAAGTTGTATCTCGGAGATGCTTGGGAACATTACAAACTCAACAAAATGTTGGAAATGGATGAATGGAAGGAATGATGCATATTCAAGCCAGATAACCACTTCTACTATGCTTAACTCCAGACATGGGTGAACACCCCCAGACTACAAGGATTTAGACCACCAATCACTCACAGTTTAAGGGATAGGTGAAGATGGAGAATACTGACCACACCAGCAGATGCACAAGACCATGTGATGGCTGGCTGCAACCAGTAAACAGGTCTGCAAATCTATTTACTAATGCACAGACAGGATGACAGCTCTCTGGCACTAAGTAAAAATAATCCTGCATAACACATTCAATAATACATACAAGATTCTAACACAGAGGTGGGATGACAGCCCCTCAGATGCTAAGTATCAAGAGCACATGAATAAATGCATAACAAGTTCAGCCTAGAATAGAGAAGAAGTGGAAAGTAAGCAATTAACAACAAAAGAAGCTTGTATTAGCTGAAAATGAAGACCAGACGCTGCAAGTATCAAAGTAGTCACAGTCTCCAGAAGTTGAACCTTACATCAAAACTACAACCATCAACCATCATCCCAAACTACATCTGTGTTATGGGTATATATATAGTTTGATTACAAAAATGCTCTGCTATTCTATGCATGGAGGGGTCATAATGGACCACCAACCGCTTTAATTCTCCGATGGAGTCTCTGTTATGATCTGCTGGCTTTAATGAACAAAATTGGTCTTCTCTGATATTCTGCTGTCTTTCTTGAGCAGGTAGAATGTCCTATGAAAGAATGATCCATAACTTATAAATGTTGTGATCTACTTGAGGAACGTCCTTCTTGTTCTTCGGCCATAATGCTCTTAAATGCAGTTGTTGAAAAGTAACTGCACCGGGTATAGGTAGTTGGCCACCTTCGTCCTTCGGGAGCATAGAATGGTTGTGGACGTGGATGGACAGAGGAAGAAAATCAGCCATTGGGTTAAATGAATGAAAGGAAGAGATCTATCGACGAGGGACATTAGGAGAAAGCGGGAACAAACAATCCTGAGCTGTTGGATCTTGGGCGGATAGGTCCAACGGTTAGTGGTTTGTATAATTACCCAGAGTTTTAGAAGTAAAATGGAGGTAGTGTGTTTGAAAATATAAGCGAGGGTGAAAGGAAATAATGAAGGTGACCAGTGTAGACCTTTTCTGAGCAGAAATCGAGGAAATGAGCATACTTAGGCCCCTTGAACATCAGCAACCTGTAGCAAAGCTAACACTGGCTCCTTTTGGGGATGAGATCCTTCCTGTGAGGTTTGAAGAACTACAGAGTAATGCCTTCATACAAAACGAGCTTAAAAAACATTGCCTAGTATTCCATTGGGCATGGAGTCTATCTGAACCTACACTAAAACTGATAAAATAAAATATTTACAATTTTAAGGCCAAAGACCTTAAATCACATGAATTCTCAGGAAACGCCCATTAACTGGGCCATCAGAAACTGTTTTTCCTCCCATACTTTGTAGTAGGAAGGTGTTGTTCCCTTGGATTTGAGAAATGATAAAAGGCCCTATCCAGAAAGCATCAAACTTCTCATGATTGCCTTTCTTTTCCTTCAGTGCCTCCCACTTCAGAACCGAGTCACCAGCCTGAAAATTATTTGATTTTGTCCTTTTGTCAAAGGCTTCCTTGATCTTTTTCTGATGTGCTGCAGACTTTTCAACCAGCTGTTCTCTGATTTGATGTACCTCTTTTAAATCAGTGATATTTTGTGCCATGTCTTCTTCCTTATTTTTTTCTTGTTGCAGGAACTTTGCCACAGGGAGAGTAAGCTGAATTGGAAATACTGCCTCTGTGCCATACACCAGCTTGAATGGAGAATTCCTTGTGGATCTCTTAATGGTCACTCTATCAACCCAAAGTGCATATTTGAGCTTAGAATCCCAATTCTTTTTGTTGTCCTCCAATAACTTTTTTATTATCCTTATTAAACTTTTGTTGGAAGATTCTGCTAGACCATTACCTTGAGGGTAGTATGAGGTGGAATGAACGAGTTTAATAGCCATTGAATTGCACATGTCCAACAATTCTTTTGCTCTGAAGGCTGCTGCGTTGTCTGTGATTAGCTTGTGTGGACAACCAAATTTGGTAAAGATGTGCTCTGTCAAAAACTTCATGGCCACATTATGTTCAACCTTCCTGGTAGGGATTGCTTCAATCCACTTTGTGAAATAATCAGTGGCTACTAATATCCATTTGTGCCGGCCATTGGAATATGGATTGATCTCTCCAATGAAATCCAAGCCCCACTTCTGAAAAGGTCCTTTTGCATGTATTGGTTTTAAGGGCAAATATTTCAACTGCTCTTTCCCTTCAAATCTTAGGCACCTGTCATAAGATTTAACAAATGAAAATACATCAGAAAATAAGGAGGGCCAATAATATCCAGCTCTGAGGATTTTATGGGTTGTAGTCTTCCAATAATGGTGCCCTCCACACATGCTGGAATGAAACTGCTGCATAACCGCTATTGCTTGTTCTTTGTCCAGACACCTCAAAAGCATTCCAAATGGATCCCTCCAATAGAGCAGATTTTTATTAATGCAATATTTAGTTGCCCTAAGCTTAATAGTTATGGCTTGACTTTGAGTAAAGCTTGGAGTGATTTCTAGCTTCATCAAGAATTTAACTACTGCAGAATACCAATCACAAGAAGCTAGACTTTCTGCCACTGATTTCTTTCTCTCTGGTTCAGCTACTTCCTCTTCTTCTGTTTGACCATTTTCTGAATCTGTGCTTATAAGATTTATGTCCAATGTTCTGCAATTTTTTTAGCTAATAACCTAGAAAGACCCTGACCTCTGACAAGTTTGGTGGGCTTCAGTTTTATATTGAATTCAATCAACTTTGCAATCCATTTAGCCCTTCTTCCATCAGCATCAGGCTGTTTTAGGACATCTTTTATTGTAGCAGATGGTACATGTGCAATTATCTTGGAATGCAAAATGTAAACTCTAAAAGATTTCAAAGATTTGATAAGAGCATATGCCTGTTTTTCAACGATATCATACCTCAGCTCAGCATCCCTTAATGTTTTGCTAAAAAATGCCACTGGATGCTTTGAGCCTTCTTCATCTGCTTGCAATAAAACAATTGCAAGGGTGTCTTCAGAGGCACATGAAAATATATGGAACTCCTTGCTATAATCTGGACTAATTAAAGTAGGAGCTTCCATAATAGCTTTTTTAATGGAATCAAATGATTTTCTGGCTGCCTCAGTCCATTTGATCTTGGACCCCTTTTTCAACATGGAGGTAATATGCTTCACAAGCTCTGCAAAATTTGGTATAAACCTCCTCACAAAGTTTATTTTGCCCAGAAAGGAATAGACATCCTTCTTTGATCTCGGGACAGACAAAGTCTGTATTGCTTGTACTCTTTGTGGGTCAATTCAGATACTTGCAGCAGAAACAATATGTCCCAACAACTTACCTTCTTCTAAAGAAAACTGTGAATTTTTAGGATTGACTGAAACCCCAAACCTTCTGCACTTCAAAAACACTTTCTTCAAATGCTGCAAATGATCTTGCTGGATGCTGGAGTATACTGTGATGTCATCAAGGTAGATAAGGACAAATTTATCCTTCTCTCCCACAAATGCTATATCCATAACTCTCTGAAAGGTGGCTCTAACATTCATCAATCCAAAAGGCATCTTAGCATACATAAAAGTGACCCAAGGAGTGGTGAATGCAGTCTTCTCTTGTTCATCTAGATGTACAACAAATTGATTAAACCCTGAAAATCCATCCAGGAAAGACATCACTTTGGCCCCTGAAACCTTCTGGAATAAATGCTCCATCTTGGGTAGCGGATAGTTGTCTTTCTTAGAGCATTTGTTTAATTTTCTGAAATCAACACAAAGTCTGATTTCTCCACTTTTCTTCATCACCACTACTAGGTTGGCTACCCATTTGGAATATCTGAGAGGGACTATGATTTTGGCAGCCAACAACATTTTAATTTCTTTCTCAATCAGAGGAAGGAGTATAGGGTTTATTGGCCTCAGCTTCTGTTTGAAAGGTATGGTGTCTTTCTCTAAAGGAATTTTATGCTGGATGATTTTCTTGTCATATGTTTTCAGGTCACTATACTCCCAGGCAAAGACATCAGCAAATTGCTTCATTAGATTACAGTGTTCAACACTTTGGTCAGCAGTCAAATGAGTAGACAGATTTATGTATCTAGGCTAACCTGGACTCCCTATATCATGCTTTCATAATGCAGATTGATCTTCTTTTTGGGCAGTCTTGTAAGGCACATCATTCTGGTCGAATAATCTTTCTAAAGGAATTAGACTCTTAGGTATATGATTGTTGGGCAGTTGGATGATGCTATCTTTGCCAATTTTATTTCTAAGCTGGGATTGGGGATTTTCTTCTAAAGCTTCATTCTCTTGGTCAATTTGCATCTCAGAAAATTCATCAATGACTTGAAAGAATCTATTTTTTTCATCATCATCTTCAAACACTTTCCAATGCTGGACATTGTCAAGCAAGGATGGTATGTATTTCATTTGGACTTCGTAAACTAGTCTGGGAGGCATGGGCAAGATGAACATGCTAGCAGACACAGCAAGGGAATCAGCATGCTGATTTTTGGCTCTAGGGATGTATGAGATACAAAAACTAGCGAAAGAATTGTTGAGTCTCCATACCTCATCTCTGTACGCTTTCAGCCTTGTGTGCTTTGCTTGAAATGTTCTGTTTACTTGCTGAATGATCAAATCAGCATCTCCAAACACCTTTATGTTCTTGATCCTTTGTCTTTAGCTGCGTTCAAGCCCAATATCAAAGCCTCATACTCTGCTATATTGTTGGTGACCTAGAAGGCCAGCTTAAAAGACAACTGCGTGCTTTCTTGTTGTGGAGATATCAACACCACCCCTGCTCCTGCAGTCTCCCTGGAACATGCTCCATCAAAGAACATCTCCCAAACTTGACTTCCTTGCTCTTCCTCGGCCTGAACTGTTGGTTTCTTGATCTGCATTGAGGCCTTATGTGATTCTTCTATTTGGAGAATACATGCTCCAAAATGAGTGTCCACAACATAAATGGGATGATTAGAAGGATTCTTTTCATCACTGATGATGTATGCCAGCTGTGCTTCTCTGTACAATCTCCTGCTTTCTCCTCTAAAGACTCGGACAGTGGCATAAGATAGATCATTCTGTAATGTCCCACCTAGTCTCTTAATCCATCCTCTGGACAACAACATGCGAAACTTAGGAGGGACATCTACTACCGCAATATCCATCACCATGCTCTTCATGGGCAGCTGAGTTAGGGTAATGGTTAAATCTTTAATCAGTCCCAAACATTTTACTTTACTTAAATTAAAAGAGAATAAATCATGATATGGTCTGGTGATGTCAAGGCCTAACTCTTCCATGACAACCTTTGGCATTAGATTGTGGCTAGCCCCTGTGTCTAGCAGGCAATTGTGAATGATTTTTTCATGAATGGTCAAGGAGACATAAAAAGATAGAGAATTATCATCAGCAGGCTCGGTCATAGGGCTTAGCACAACTGTAGGTTTATCATCTTGTAAATTGACAGAGTCAGTGGAGGTTTGTGTGGCTTTTAGTACAAGAGCTTCAAGGATAGGCTTTATAAACACTTCACTCTTTACAAGTTCTAACAGAGGCACATATATTTTTAACTTCTGGACTTCTGCTTCAAAGGTGAAAGGAGAAGATGACTTGTTAGGACCTCTTACCTCTTGAACTGGTACTTTGAGGATGGCTGGGTCAGCTGCTGGTCTTTTCTGTCTGGTATTTTGTAACTCCGTTTGGACAGTAGCTCTTTGGGCAGGATTTTCCTTGAAATTGTTTGCATGTGACCTCAGGTTATATCTTTGATGTTCACCAGTCTGTAAAACAACCTCTCTGTCCCACTTTTGACTGGTTTGGTCCTGCAATAGTGATTCTTCATATGCAGCCGTAAAAAAGGCAGCATTGCCTTTATCTTCTATGCAGTGAATTTCATCCTCATCTTCAATCTGTTCCTCCTCCATGACTACATTTTGAAAAGGAGCTTTAACTCTATGTTCTTCATTTGGTTCTTTACCCCTCTGAAT
This sequence comes from Pinus taeda, assembly GCA_000404065.3. NCBI lineage: Eukaryota > Viridiplantae > Streptophyta > Pinopsida > Pinales > Pinaceae > Pinus > Pinus taeda. The sequence continues at coordinate 33,493 of APFE031457563.1, read as the reverse complement.
GATTTGTAACTGCTCATTTTCTCTTCTGAATGGGTTTGAGTTTCTTGGAGCAAATGAGTTATGCTGCCTTGTCTTTCTTGAATTCTGCTCAACCTTCAACTTAGATATCTCAGCAACCAATGACTCTATCATTCTAGTCATTTTATCTAGTTTAGGCTCTGATGATGAAGTAGAGGAAGAAGAAGCCTCACCTCTCTGTCTCTTGTCAGTATGACTTTTAAGTTTTTCTGTAGCCATAATATTAGATTCTACCTCTAGGGTTGCATCTTGCATATTTGCTAGAGTGGCACATCTTCTTTCTCTTAATAACAGGTAGAAATCAGAGTCAAAAGCATTGGCATAGGTAAGTTTGGATGAAGTAGGGGTTGGCTTTACATCAGTTGGTATTTTACTATAAATCCTATTAAATCTTTTATTAAAATCAGGCAAAGATTCCCCATTTTCTCTCTTCAGGTTACCAAACACAGTATGGTAATACAACAAGTCCTTTTTATCTCCCCAGTGCTTCAAAAATGCATCATCTAGAGCTTCAATATCAACAATAGATCTAGGGGTCAATTCTCTAAACCACTTTCTAGCCTCTCCATCAAGGCTCTGGACAAAAAGTCTCATCCACACATCATTTTCACTTATATCCAAATTATCAGCATAACTATAGAAAGCCTCAAGGTGTTCTTCAGTAGTTACCCCATCTGTACTAGTGAAGTTAGGCATGTATTTATGGTATTGTCCTACAGGCATGGCATTTAAGGGAACAGGAAAAACTAAGGGCCCATACCTAGTAGCTATAATTCTTTCCATCTTCGTAGGTGCTTGCTGGCCTGCCATGACTGGGGTAGGTGGAATGCTACTTGTAGATTGAATAGTGGGAAACAATGAAATGAATGGCAGGGACAAGGGAATATGATGGACTGTATGGGATGGAATCTTTGGACTGAGATCCTGTTGTGGCCACCAACAACCCCCCTCCTTATGAAGTATTATTGCTAATACTAAATAAATGGGGACCCTAAAAAAAATTAGTTAGTATTACATTTTCTTTTTTAGATGAAACTTACACATCATGGACTTAAGAAAATACCTTGAAAAATCTAAAAAACCTAAGTTTCATAATGAAGAAAATTAAATTTACTCCTTAAAGGATATCACATCGCGCAAAGGATGATAGGATACACCTTCTAATGAGTTAAAATGACAAAAGGTGAGATTGTGATGCGAAACCTCATCGCATCGCATATAATGAAGAAACAATCACATTGAAAAACTTTAAAAAATCGTCGATATGCGATATCGCATATCGCACATCGCAAAAATCACATGAATTACACAAGGATTATAACGATCTGCGACATTGCAATATTGCGATATTGTGATACTGCGATACTATGACATTGTGATTCTGCGATGTTGTGATACTGCGACATTGCAATAAAAACAAACAGCACGATGACACTGTGATATTGTGATATTGCGATACTGCGATCTGCGACATCACAAAGAAAAATCGCGGGACCTCTCCATCGTAGTTGGTTCTGGCTCATTATTCGAGAAAACTTTTTAGCCAAGAGTTGGTCATATATTTTAATGCGAATTAATGAGTTATTGCTAGTTGTTAATGAAGTAGGGTGTTGTGTTTTTCGAAGAAATAGCTCACGTAAGGTGGTATGTCTTGTATATATTCGGAATTTAAAAGTTTTCCTGTCATTAGTCGTTTATCATTACTTCCACCTCAATGTAAATTGCAGGAAAGAAGGACGAAGCGTTATATAGGGTATTATGCAGAAAACTACGAGGAGGGAAGGCAGCGCTCCAATGTACATTTCGGAAGGCACACTTAATCCATTCAATGAAGAAAAAGAGCCGTAGAACTCTTCTTAGGCATCTATCACAGATTTCTCATATACAGCCATGGTTGAATGGGTATTGAACGATGCTGATACCAGAAACAGACAGTTTATTTCTCAGGGTCAAGAGCTCACGAAAATACTATTTTTACAAATTTTGGGCTTTATATCGAATAAGAGAAAAAAGCGCAAGAGGAAAAAACCGCATCAGGGAAGCCCGGATCAAGAAACTGAGGCAGTTTCCGATGCGCGATCGCTAAGAAAAAATGTTCGAAAAGGAAGGTCCCTAGTTGCTCAGTCACCTGCGAGCCCCGAAACTTGCAAGAAATCAGCTATAGAAGCAAACTGGAAACAGAAGATTGAAGGAAAAGCAGAAGCAATCCAAGGGTTAACCAAGTTGAAATGGGATTTTTACCAAGCATACATGGTAATGATACATATGTTGGCATTATGAGATAAGTGTTGTCCTTGATAGCAAAACCACACAGATGACAAATTAGAGTGCAGAAGGTCAGCAACAAGGAATTGATGAACAAAGACTACAAGAATGAAGAGAAAATACATATACGCAGGTTCATCGTGACAGATCCGCGTATACACGCATGTTAGTCGTTACAAAGTCGCGTATGCGTATGCACGCACATTCATGCAAGGAAAAGCACGTATATGTTGGAAAACATACCTTTGGTCTGTGGCGGTTAGTCCTTGGAATTTGAACCTATGGTTTTTGGACCATGGCATCTCAACACACGTGTTGATCCCTAGTATTGAGTTGATGGTATTGGTTTGTTATGGTTTTGGACCATGGTATTAAGCAAGGCCTAAGACTATAAAAGGAGAAGAAGATCATTAGGCAAGAGTATGGAGAAAAGCTTGAATATATGAAGAAGTAGGAGATCCAGAATGCAGGTTATGGGTTGCTTGATCTAAGCTAAGGAGATATCTCACAAGTTGATGGAGAACAATAACTAAGGAGAGATCGGGATCAAATGGTTTGGAATGAACTATCTCTATATGGTTGATTGTGCTCTGTATACTGACGCATGTAATGTTCTGAACCGGGTATAACTTAAGTTTGAGATAGCTGCAAATCTTGATTGAATATTTATAGATCTGTACGCGGGTTGGCTTTGGTAAAAGCGCGTATGTACGCGGGTTTGGTTCGTCCAAGTAGCGTATACCATTTAAGCTGTGATTTTTGATGATACAGTTGGTTCTGAATATTGTTGCAGAGTTTAGTGTTCTGCTCTGTGTTCTGGTGATTGGTTTTGTTGACAGGGTTTCAGTATTGGCTATTGATGTTGCTAAGTGTTTGTGAGCTTCAATGATATTGATGGGTCCAGTATGAAAATTTGATGAAACATGGCCTTCAGATTATAGAGTTGTGCTTCAGTGTATCCAGTCTGAAAATTTATGAAACGTGGTGCCTGGAGGAGAGAAGATAGTAGGTCGGCACCTACGTACTAGTATCTTGGCTAGTACAAGAGCTAAAGGGTGTTGTAGCTCCCTTCCAGGAGAAGCTGGAAAACGAGAGAGAGTTGTAGCTCTGTGCAGGTTGCAGCCTGTGTACTGGTAAAGGACTGCACCAGTACATTGTATAAGAATTTTCTTATTAAAGGAAGATAGAAACAAATTGCAGCAGGTGGTTTTCACCCACATTGGGTTTCCACCTTATATCATGGTGTTCATGTGTGCTTCTTGTGTGTGATGATCTGTTCGGTTTATTGCTTCTGTTTACTGTTCATATGGTCAATGAATTTCTAATGCATTATCTAAAGATCAACATGTAATGGATTATCTGACTTATAAATAATCTGGATACATGCTAGTTTCTTTAGACACAGTTGCGTATACATGCGGATATCCTTAACTGAAGTAGCGTATATGAATCTGAGTAAGAAAATGAAAAATTTTTACTGATCTGATAATACTGATTCACCCCCCCCCTCTCAGTATTATTTCCAACACCTTCCCAGGTATTTTCTCCCCTTAGTCCATGTTTTCCCTAATCTAATTCATTAATGCCAGGCAAACTATGACCCTAAACTCAGAGCTGTTATGTCCCCAAGTCAAACATTCCTCTTCCCCATAACAGCTGCATCCATTAATGAAATGTTGCAATTTCCCCCTGGTCAAGCTCTCACCCCCATTTCCATGGGATATTTACTTGATAAATCAACTCAATTGTCCCAGTCAGAGTTGAATCGCATCTGTTAGATTTTCATGTTGCCTAAACATCAGCCTAAAGACCCACCTCCTTATCTGAACACTTTCTTCATAGATATGGGAAGACTCATTGTTGATATGATATCTTTGGTTATGGGATTCAACACTAGTGAGTTTGTTGATGAGGTAACCCTAGTGTTGTTTTCAATTTTTACTCCTGGACAACCCCCTGCCATCAAGTATGATTATGCCTCCTATATTGCCAATAAGATTCATGACCAATTCCTGAGACTGGACAATGAGGCATTCTTCAAATACAACACCTACATCTATCATCTTATGTTGTATTATCAGTCAGAGAACTTCCCTTTCCCTATTAGAAAACTTTACACTAAAGGTAATCCAAGGTCTGTTATCTTTTGGAGTCCCATCTTCCATGCATCCTTTGAATCCCCTTTCTCATACAATGAGTTCATTGATCGATTTGTTCATCCAGCAACCACCTTATTGACAGGGGATTTCCCTCCTAGGATTAGTGGTGACATTAAGAGAATCCTACAGCTCTCCAAGCAGTACAGAATAGGTGATTGGTACCTATACAAGAACCATACATAAATTAGGATATATGGATGCGAGCTCTGCCCTTTCAAGTTACCAAAATACATTCCAATGAGACTGTTTGCATTGGAATATTTCAGGCATATGATACATAGAGACATGGTTCATTTTTGCAAATCCAAAAAGAAAGCTCAACTCAGAATAAAAAAATCAGTTAGGCCCTTTTGTCTGCAATGATAGAGAAGCATGGAGAGAAGCAGAGAAAATTCTAGAAGATCATCTTAAGTTACACAAAGTTTTTGGTTGGAGGCCATATGACCCTAACAACTTTATATGTGATAGAAGAATGAAGAACAGATTGTCACCCTATATTCACCATAGGATCCCAAAAATTGAACAATTTGAAAATATGTATGAATGGAAGGAAGGGACACTAGTAGAAAATAATAGTGAACAAGTCAATATTGAGAATGTTATGAGAGATCTTGAGAAAACACTTAACCTAGATTCTTTTGGGCAGGTACCATTTGAGTTATCTCAAAGATCAAGAATTGGTGCCTCCATTGTTGGAACCTCTCAGCAACCTTCATAGGAAACAAGCACACCAGCCACATGAACATCAAAAGGCAAGGAATTAGAGACCAGCATTCAAACCACATAACAATCTACAATGTCTAAGTAGCCTGAAACTTCCAAAGAACAGGCCCAAATACATACTCCTCCCACTCAGGGCAATGTGAGAGAACCTCCAATTTTGCAAACTCCTCTAAATGAGGAAAGAAACAAAAAGAGAGATAGGGAAACAACTACCCCTGCTAGTGGACCTTCAGGACAGCCTGGAACAAAAAGGAAAAGACTAAATCCCGTTTCAGAGGAGGAATTTGCAGAAGAGACTACAGATAGTCAGAGGGAAGAAAGAGTAGATAGCCAACAAACCTTTCTAGTAGGAGGAACATCCACTAGATCACGAAGGCAGGAGCTAGAAAGATAGCAAAGTGCAGAGGTATCTTCTTTCAGGCCACCGGAGAAAGATGCCTCAGATATCAAGAAAACATTTACAGAAATAAAGGCTAGGAATGATCCATTGAGGTTTCAAGTTTATAATCAATATTTGAAAATGGCCCCCACAAATCAACAGAGATTTATGTCATCCTATGACATCAAAGAAGGAAAAATGATAATGAGTTATTTCAAACCAAAGGTGCAACAGCCTAAATCAGTAGCAGATTATCTTAGGACAAGTTTTGAGGTCATGGAAAAGGATATTCATCCTTTCGATCACATTGAATTGCATAAAAAAATTGGAGAAATGATTTATTCAACCTTGACTGGTAAGACAATGATGGCCCAAAGGTTGCAAATTTCCTTGGATAACACAACTGCCCAACTACACTTGGAGAAAGCTTCCTCCCAGGCCAAAGATAACAGAATAAAGTCTTTAGAAGAAATAATTATTGGATTGGCCCATGATTCCAAAGATGTTAAGGCTACAGAAGCCTTAATCAAAAAGAAAGATGAAGATATTGCTGCCCTAAGGAAGCAACTAAAGCAGCCTCCTTCAAGGCATCAATAGACTGTTGAGATCATAAATAAAAAATCTGAAGAAGAGCTGATGTATTTGCTCTTAAACCTTAATGAACGATTGAATGAGACTGAGCAAGAGCTAGAAAAAGCATTACAGGACAAGCAGGGAGAATCGACCTCTCAGCCTCCCAATGTGATACCTGTAGTCTCAACAGTAGTCCCTTCAACCCTTGGAGTAGCTTTGGCACCAAATATTCCAGCAGCCACAGCAGAGATGGTCACAGGCACAAAAACAACAGTAACAACAAGAGTAGCACAGGATAGTACTACCAATTTGAGTACAAAAGAACTAATAAAATCAATGGAAGACATGAAACTACAAGTTTCAGAGCTAAATAAGGTAAAAGAGAAATATGCCAACTTAGAACAGAGGTATGATCTCTCAAAGATAAATGTGGCAGAAAAGACAAGAGAGATTAAAGGGTTAGAAAACAAAGTGAAATCATTAGAAAAAGACATTACTTTTGACAAGCCTCCGACAGAAATCAAGAAAATTCTTTGGGCCAACATCACTCAATCAATAAATGATGTTTGGCCATCAATTCAAATAATTTTTGAGAAAATTGATTTAGTAAAGCTAGCTCAAGAAGAAGTTCAAAAGACAAGGGCACAGTTAGGAAATATGTCTGAGGAAGCCAGCAGGCTCATACAATTTTTGAATACCAGGAATAAATACCAGCTTGAAGAGCTGGGCATTCAAGATAGAACAGGGACAATTCTGGAAGTCAAAAGGGTTTTTACTAAAAGAACTCTGGTGCAAAACTTAGAAAGAAGGTGCTATGACATGCAAGAAGAAATTAATGCTTTCATGAAGAGATTTGATATTTTGTAGGGTAAAGGGTTACCAAGTCCTTTAGTTATTCATGATAAACTAATGAGTCATAAATACTATGTGGAGAAATTTAAATAAGTATGCAGGTAACCAAGCAGGTCCATCAACAAGTGCATCAACAGCAAAAGCATTGCCTAGAGGCAAAGTTCTCTATGAAAGTCAAGAGAACTTGTTCTATGTCGAGCATGAGATAAAGCACCTATTTCCAATTCAACCCACCTTTTTCAAGTACACAGAAACTGATGAGACCCTGAGAAAACTTCATAAAACCAGAATGCCAGAAACACAATGGTGGGAAGAAATGTTAGAAATTTTGTAAAATTATCCTTGGGTAAATTTTGGTTATTTACTACAGTAAGTGATGGTAAAGAGGATAAACAGAGATCAAACAGGTCAAAGTGTATCAGAACAGGTAAAGAGTATGAGTGAAAACAGCGCAACCATCACAAAGTTACCAAAGAAGACAGCAACAAGCCAAATTATAGGGCCTGCCTCCAACACACTTACAAGAATAGGAACAACAGAACATCGGTTTACCTTTTCTCCTATCTACGAGAGCATTTGTCTCTATTTTCTTGTAACTTATTCATAGTCATCCCAAAATATATCTCACTCTGTTATGAGATTTTTTCTGTAAAGTTTTTTATATAAATACTCCCTCTATTGGAGTATTGAGGGTGAATTCTTAGACATTGCCGTAATACTGATTATTTTGGAATAAAGTGCTATTGGACAAAATTTTGTATGGCTAGATGTATAAAGAATTGATGAAAAGGACTTTCCATAGGATTCTTGAACCAGACACCGGATCAATAAGTCTTCTATATCTCATGTTTTAAAGTTTTCCTTGTTTATTATATCATCTGTGTTTCATATCTGAATGATTCACGAAAAAGAATAATTCGGAAAGTGCTTAAGTGCAATCTATTTTCAATCATTGTTATTATTAATGTTTTCCTCTAAACTAATATAAACAGTGAATTCTTAATTTCTCTTGTTTTCTAGTTCATTCAGTTTGATTATTTAGTAAATAATTCTTAACTGCTCTTTATTAGTAATCATTCAAGTTACCTCTTTCGAATATATTGAAGGATTCTTAACTGCCCTTCACCCATTTTGAAATCCATTCCATCTATTTTAAGTCTTTATTTGTTCCCTGTTTGATTACCTTGCCCTGTCAAACCATCCCTTGTTAAGATACCAAATCCAATTAAGCCATCTTCTTTGACTCCATTAGCCCAATGGCCTAAACTACTCAGTCCTACCCCTCTGCTATTGAATTTCACCACCCAAATTCCATCAAAACCCTTATACTTCATAACTAGCCTAATATTTTTCAAAACAAAGCTAAAAATTAAAGAGAGAGCCCTCTCTGGATACAGATTGGCTAGATTCTGTATCTAAAAGTTGGTTTGTGGTTACCTCGGACCCATTTCCTCTTCCCAACAACTTCAAGGAAAATTTGAGTGATAATAGAGCGTATGAGTAAGGCTGCACTACAAAGGTCCCTGATTCAATTATGAATGGCCAACCAACAAAAGAGATTACCAATGGGCCGATTGCAAGGAGTGACGGTGGATATCGATGGTGTGAGTACCCAGGCTGATTTCAAGGTTATAGAGATTGTGGATGACAACAATCCTTACCTTGCATTTCTCAGAATTGATTGGGCCACAGACATGAAAGGGATCATTAACTTGAAAAGATGCAAGATGACATTCAAAAAAAAGTCGCTACGGGTAGTAGTTTCGTTGGATCCAGTGGAAGGGGGATGCTATACTGAACCTGTACACGACGAAGGAAGTGACGACGGACTAGATTGCATTTATCAGATAACAACGCAAGACTCAGACCAAATGCAATCCCTTCATAATAAAGGAACCTCATGGGAATAGGATAGTATTTGCACTATGGATCCCCAGGAAGAGGCAGAGTGATGACAGAATCGACTGCAGGCAGTTATGACACTCAACTGCAATATGGTGACTCGTTTAGTACGTTGCATAGCAACAGAAGAAAGACCCCGACCAAAGGAGGATGGCGTGACCATCGAAGCACAGCTCAGCCCCCCAATAGACTAGGTGTAATATGGGAGCAACCCAGTGTACTGAAAGACAAGTTGTGCGCACCTAAACGGGAGCCGCAAAAGTTGAGATATAGACGACGGTTTCAAGTTCGGATTAGAGGACATGTGTGATGGCCACAATGGCATAAAGTAGTAGAATGAAAGATACGGATGCGCAAAACACAAGGGCACAATGCTAGGAGGGATCATATATCTACAGCTGCACTAACCACTGTTGGTGTGGCCCACTCCACCGGTGACGACGTCCGCGACAGAGTTCAGTGGCTTTAGACAACCATTCTGCATGGGAAAATACGACTTGATAAGTTAGAGGAAATTGGGGCCTGACTTCGCTCACAAACCAGGAAGCTGGACAAAGCAATTGCGGAATGGCAGTTAGGAATTTCCTACTTGGATTACGGGAAGGCATTACCAAAGGAAACTGACGTGGCTGGCTTGCCTACCCTGTTACAAGCATTGACCCCACTAGCATTGTCACAATTGCACCCAAAAAGAACAGGGATGCACACACCGTAATTCAGTAATAGGATCGAGGGAACGTATACGGTGCTCACAACCCCGGCTAGTCAGGAAACAGAAGACCTGTACTAGGGGTTCGCCCACCTGACTATCCGTTGGAGACCCATCCCCAGTGCTCCATGTAGTTGGAAGAGGGTGCATGATAATAAACCAGGCTACTGTGAAGTCGCGCGACAGAACCATCGCATACATACAAAAACCACATTTGCGTCCCTGGGGATTCACTGTCGTGAAGGAAAGATGGAAAGCAACCGTTGCAAGTACTATTTATGAAATAATGACCCATTTAAAGCACTACGAAGCTGGCGATGGGCAATTAAGGCAGAAGAATAACAGTCGAAATCGCATTTATGAACTACCACAGGGTCAAGCAGCCAACATGGAATGTCGAGTCATATATAATCAGAGTCATGTTTATGCCACCACGTCTTACCACCCTGCAAGAAAACTCCCCAGTGTCAATAGCATGATGAGTGATGAGCAATTCGTAAATAGTCCATGGTTTCAAGCATTGCCCAAATATTGCCAAGATGCAATTCTGAAGGCACGAGATCCTCCCACCGATAGGTCGTAGATAGCCACACCGCAAGCCACCGAGCCCCTCAAATCTACCTGGATGCCGCGAACCAAGAAGGATCCTTAGAGCCCAGACCCAGTAAGAAGGTCACCTCGGCATCTGCAGTTTGAAAAATTCACGATGGAAGAGAAGGCTAAAACTGTGATAATTGAAAGCGAGGAGGAAGGTGAGGGTCCTCCCACATACGTTGAAGAAGTCCTTCCTGAAGAAGACCCCATACAACCAGTACGATGACCCAATTATGTGCCACCAAGCAAAGGGAAGGCCAAAGTACCTGAAAATCTGGATGAAGTCGACTCTGCCATCAACACCCCGTCGCTACCAAAGGCTATGCCAGTTGAAAACTCTGTGGTTGGCCATGTTGCGACAATGAAGTTCGAGGATTGGGACCTTGCAGATAGAGTAAAATTTACCCATCTGGCGACAGATGAAATAATGGACCGGAAAATAGAAGGGACAGTGACAACCCTGCAGCCGAAGCCATGGAAACAAGAGGTGGAAAAAGCTGGATTACTCTGTCTCTTGTCGATTCTTCACTTTCTCCATCCCCCTATCACCATGCTGGTCATCAAGCAGCTACTCTATTTAGTCCATGAGGATATATTATGGGTTGGTAAACCCGTTTGTATCACAGTGGAACTGGTTCATCGCGTTTCACACCTACCCTACGATGGGAGAGACCCTCGGGAGATTACTAATAAGGGTAACGATGTTGCAATGATAGAACGACTAAAAAAGAAGTACCAGCTTGCCAAGGGACAATGAGGGTATCTCATTGATAGTATCTCAGACAACGTAGTTTGCGTTGCCACCCAATTGCTGGCAAGGAAAGTCATGAGAAAATGTCACAACACTGAGGTCCCTGCCGTAGTTATTGCTCTTGCTGAGGAATGCACAGCCAGGGTACGATTCAACTGGTTGCAGTTCCTTTGCGAAGAATTCCAGACCAATTTCCGTGACGTGTAGGAGGAAGGTATGAGATTCCATTATGCATGATTACTTCTATCCATCGTGCTGGTTGCCACTTGTTACACAGTAATTTGTCATCGTCCCTCTTACCCCTTCTCCCACACATTGGAGGACTTATTCCGGGACCTGTGAGAAGTGACATAACCTGAAAACACTTGCATTATATTCCCTAGAAATGAACTTCATATGCCCTGAAGACACCTTCTGCAAAATACCCATAAAAATATCCCTTTTTCCATTAGCGCGGTTCCACTGTGTATCACTCGCGCCAATGGGGGAAATCCTCCAAAGAGGGCGCGCCGGCTGGCACTCTGTCTCAGAGTCGCACTCGCACTAGCCCAGTTGGGTAAATTTTTTAACAAACAAACTTACGAAGGTTCTTCCTAACCTATTCATGAACTGATTCCATCTTGAGTTAGTTTAATTGGGCTTCGAATCTCCATAGAAGGGAAGTAGTTCTCCACCTCTCATGGAAGCTTCTTAGTGATAAAGCCAATCCCATGAATCTTGTGGATGACCCTCACTCCTTCCCCTCTATCTTTAAAAGCTTGTCCTTTTGCCTTTGACAAGTTAGTCTCCAAGTTCAAAATTCTAAGTCTCAAAGTTTGAGAATTGCTAAGTTCATGCTACAAGAAGCCTTATTCATTCCCATGAGGCTAAATCTTAAGTGAGGAGAATCTTGTCCAAGTAACCAAGGAGAGAGAGGCTTGTTCCCCATTCCCAACAAGCTTTGCAAGGCATGTGCTGCTGATCACCCAGCCAAAGGAGGATTTGACGTCAGAACTATGGTTGTATTCTTCTTTGTCTATCAATAATAATAGACGACTATCATTATGGTTCCACTCTTATCGTCTTTTGTAATGATGATTGAGTTATATCCTTTATGACGGATATAGAGTTGCATTTATTGGATTTTATGCTTATATTTGTGTCGTTCTTTACATGTGCAGGTGTCCGTTCACGAGGATCATGGGGATTGTGACCAACCGGAGCAAAGGAACGGGAGCGACGACTCTTCTACATGTACTAGTGTTGGAATCCAGGTAGGTCCTCATCATTGGTATTTTATTTGCAATTAGGAACTTGCGTGTTAGCATTGTTTGATTGTTGCTAGAGCCCATTTGGGCTAGTAGGGACCGGCTCTGTCCGTAGAGGGGATTTACCTTCACAACAATTTGGCGACTCCGCTGGGGAGTTGGCTTTTTGCCTTGTTGTTTGTTTTGTCTTGTTGTTTGATTTGTAAACTTTAGACGGAGTCTGAAGTACGGCCAGATAGCCTTAGAAACGCTATTGCTCTGCATTAGCAAATTAGATCAATGCCACTTCACTCCATCTCTGGTTTGGTTTACGAACCAAACGGCTTCGAATTTTCCTTGTTTCTTGGTTGTTTCTTGGTTTCTCCTACTTGATTAGCTTTCTGGGTTGAATCCCTGTGTTGCTTCTTGCCCCTTGGTGTGCCTGGGTACTATTGACTTAGCTTTAGCTCTTTTGTTTTTTATTTTTCCATAGCAAACTCGGCTGGCGCTTGTTTATAGTGTTACAGTCGTGCCGGTTGGTGCAAGTTGCACATTGACAACCCGCGCCAATCCCTGAAAGGCGCTAGTTGCAGCCTGACAGTTGCGCCAGGCCTGGGAAATTTTGAAGTTTGCTTTGCTGTGAGCCCTCTGAGCTTGGCTTTTGTTCTGGGTATCTTTTTTAGACTACTTAAGTGTGTTGGAGTGTGATTTGACTGGCTTTGATCGTTACCCTTTGGGTGTTTTCTTTTTTCAATCGATTTCACATTTCTAGCCCTAGGGCATCTAGTGGCTTTGTGTGTCGAGCCTTCCTCAGGTGTTTTGATCTTCTAGTGGTCCAGTCGACTCTTTGTTTACTCCCTTGCACTTGTTTGGTGGTTGTAAATCATTTTGTTGTGTTATTTGGGTGACTTGCTTTGTCTTCACTTGAATTCCGCTTCGTCTCACTTTGAGCCTAGATTACACGGCTCATTGGTGTCTTTGGGATGTTTCTTGTTCTTTGGAGTTTTGGTTTGTGGTTTAGGGAACTGAATGTGCTTGTATTGAATAGAATTTGTTTCTTGTCATTTCTCAAAGTTGTTTAGTGCATTTTTCCATCAACAAAAAGAAAAAATATCTTTTGCTTTGTATTAGTTAATGAGAATTAGAACTTTTCATTTCAATTAGTGATTAGTGATCTTAAAGAAAAGTTTGTTAATTTGCATTAGCTGCATTAGGGAAGTTCTTTGTTGTTTTGTGATCACTTCGTTTGCGTGAAAGCTCTTGAACTCTCTCGTAACTAGCATTCATCGAATGAAATGACATATTTTGGCATATAGTTTGCATTTAGGGAAGTTTGAGAGATTACATACGGTAAGACCTGAAAAATGAAACCTAAAACAAGATCAACTTGTAAAATAAACCGAATGAATCTAACAACGCATTGGAAAATAATGCTCACTTTGTAGAGGTCTAGGCTAGAGACGTGCTCCAGCGTCCTTAAACCTAGTCACTTTTGTTTCCACTCAAGGTTGGGTGATTCCTCCTTTTGTGACTCAATTGTTGTCTAGTATGGACTTGTGCTCCCACGTACCGTCGAGTATGTGGGGAGACTCCACTAGGTTATCATCCTTTATCCATAGGAAGCCGTGTCTGCCGCCTTACGACCCGTAATGCACCGAACACAACATCAGGAAGATTGACTGCCGTACGGAAAGTCCTTGGTTTTCATATGATTGCCAAGGTGTATATGCAGTTTTACAGATTGTCTGGTAAACCTTTTGCCTAGTTCTCCAGAGTAGTCACTTTTTGATCCTTTTCGGACTCCCTAAAAGAAAAGGCTCGCCTGAGCATTTGTCATGTTGGGCTCACTAAATATTCGAAGGCGACTAGAGTCATCTTTTTGTCCTATTCTCGACTCTTTAAAGATGAAAAGGTCAAGCTATGTCCTTGTGTATTAAAATTTATTCGGCCACGTTCACACTTACCCTGTTAGATCTTGTTTGCGTTAGTTTTGAGTAGGGTCTTTTCTCGTTAGTTTGTGTAGGAGTTTTTGAATCGAATCATCCTGGTGGATCCATCAATCCCATCTCCCATCCCTAGTGACCAAGGGTCTCCTTCTTCTGCTGCTCCTGAGACACCAGTTTGTGGTGACACTTTTCCTGTTATTCCAAGTGTCCATCCGTTGAACTCTTGCGCTCCAAGATGACCTTCACAATCTATTTTGGAACCCTGTTTGGGAGCCTTACGAAGAGGATTTTCCTGTTACTCCTACTGGTGTTTCGGTCCCAATGTCTTCCTCTGACATGGATGACACATCTCCTATAGCGAGTGAGACACCTGTTTTGTCAAGCATCGAGACTCTTATCCCAGCCACATCCCCGGTCATAACTCTGGCCTTCACTGTCACCCCTCTCGGTGTCACAGTACCCTTACGCTGTAAAGTTTTGAGGGATGCTATGGGTTCTAGGAACTCCTCTTCAGGTACCATGTGGGATCACAATGTCGCTCCCACTACGAGATATTTTGTTTCACAAGTTCACAATACAGTTGTCACTTCAGTCCCAACCATTCTGACTGTTTGTGTAGCATCTTCAACACGGGTTGTTAGTGCCGTTACGACATCTTCAATTGTAACTACTGTTGCTGGTCCATCCCACGGTTCAGTACATAGTGGCCAGTTGGCACATACACCCAGAGTTGTCCATCCTGCACTTAGTGCCCCACCTTCTTCTGGTTGCATTCTAGCAGGGGAGGCATATAATCAATATTTACATGCCATCCAGAATCCGGGCGCGCAAGGTCCAAATCGTTATTATGACCCCATAGGGCATCATTTGTATATGTCCTTGCCATCTCAGCCTGCGGTTGAGATCTCAGTCCCGTTAAGCATCCCTTGGGGTACCACTGGTTACGGTGGTGGCCAAGTGCTCCGTCCGGATCAAGGACAGCCTTACCAAGGACCATTGTATCAAGGTCAGCTGTCTTACACGTAGCCTTCTTATGGGCAGTAGTATTACGGCCAAACCTATCCAGGGCAGCCTGGGTGCCCACAAGGACAACCCTTCTGGGGACAAACTTCGGCCTATGGTGGTCCATCTTTCACTTATCTTGGGCAACCCTCTAGAAATCTGGGACAACCTTATATCCAACAAGGACAACCTGGAGTCCAGCAGGGATACCCTTCCGGTCAACCCTATGGGAATCCAGGACAACCTTATGTGCAACAAGGACAACCTGGAATCCAGCAAGGGTACCCTTCTGGGCAGGGTGGTCAGCCTTACGTGTAGCAAGGCCAGCCCACTACTCAGCCTAGTCAACCATCTGGACAGGTTGGTCAACCCCAAGGTCAACCAACCATTCAGTCCGCTCAGCCATTTGTTCCGCAAGGACAACCCTCGTTTATACAAGGACAACCTAACACCCAGCAAGCTCAACCTTCTGGGCAAGTGGGTCCATCCCAAACTCAACCAGGGCAACCTTCCGGCCAAGTGGCCCAATCTCCATCCTCTCAAGGACATCTTTCTGGGCTTACTCAACCGAGCATGTAGATGGTGATTGCTTCTCAAGCTCAACCCAGTTTTCAGTGCCAGGCTGGGCCCCAGACTCAAACTGGTCTTCAGATGCAAGGTGGGTTTAAATGCCAACCTTCTTACCAAGCACAGCCTGGTCCCTAGGCTCAGTATGGAGCCCAGCAACGGTATGATTACCGAAAACCCTAGGGGCAAGCTTAGTTTGCCCCGTACCAAAATTATCAACAAATGCAGGTCGCTCCTTATCAAAATTACCAGCAACAGTATGTTGCTCCTGCAGGCCAGGTTGGTAATCAATGGGGTGTTGGGGGGCATATCCAGGGTCAACCGTCCGGTTATGACTATAACCCCTATGGACAGAATCCCTACGGACAGAACTCTTATGGGCCTGGTCTGTCCGGACAAAATCAATGGGGGCAACTAGCAACTGGTTGGAACTCTGGTGCTACCTCGTATCCATAGCCACAGATGTCCTTCAATCCTCAGTTACCCTTCTTAGCAAAATTGGAACTGCCAGATGTATCCAAATTGACTAATGATCCTACCCTTCATAATCCATTCTGGCCACCAGTTCCAACCAAGATACCTGGCGATTGTCCAAAATTCGATGGCAATGCTAGAGAAGATCCTCAAGCCCACGTTATGACTTACCACCTTTGGTGTTCATCAAATTCATGGCTTGACGATTCAATCCAGCTCCGCCTGTTCCAAAGGACTCTCACCAGCTCGGCTGCTAAGTGGTACATTGAGTTGACTCGCAGATCCTTTCAAGATTTCAACTCGTTGGCAATGGCATTTCTAACTCATTTTCAGTTACCCATTCAGTATGAGACGGGAATGCATCTCCTCACGTCTCTTAAACAGGACACGGCCACGCACATATCCGATCATATACATGAATGGAGATGGTGTCATCGGTTGATTGGATTCATGATCAGCTTCTAACCGATTGGTTCACAACCTCCTTTGTCCCTAAAATTGCACGAGACATTGCTATGGGAGCTTGTGTAACTGTAGAGTAGGATATTGCGCGTGCTCAGTACCTTGAATTAGTTTATTCTCAGTCAGGTACCTTATATGAGTATTTTCCTAACACCCCGAGACCCGGAACATCCAAAGCTTCACCAAAGCCATCTGTTGATGGTGTTATTGGCTCTGTAAATCCGTCTTCGAAGAAATCATCCGCAAACCCTGGGAAGAAAAAATCGAATGCTTCAAATGAAAACACTTCTCAAGGTGTATCTAATTCTGGAAATACTTTCAAGGTCAACGCCGTCCAGTCCACCACGGCGGATAAATCCTCGAAAGGAAAGAAAAAGGGGAAAGCAAAGAATAAATCTGAGCAACCTAGATAGGACTCCCCTAAACGTCCACCCGAGGAAGGAGCCAAACGTAAACTGAAGTATCCTTGTCTTATCTGTGACGAGGATCACTATACCAAAGACTGCCCAAGGCAGTCTGAAGTTAGTCGTTTATTGAAAGGTGCTCCTGGGATTCCTGTGGTTCTGAAAGACCCTTTCCCATCACAACAAACCCAAATGGTGGTTGATCCATCCTCTTCTTCTTCTCCCTTTGGTTCCCAAGTGTTCATGGCTGGAATGATTCCCGTTCATATTACAACTCGAGCAAAGGAATATCCATCATCTACCGGGAAGGAGCCTGAGGTCCCCTCAAGCGCTCCTCCATCCAGTTCTGGTCCGCTCCATATTGAGAGACCTAGCACTAAGACGCCTCTTCGACCCCCTCCTAAAGGTGTACTCCAGAGATCGTCTTACAACCCTAATGCTCGTGCTGCCCAGCACTATAGCATCGTCGAGGACTTAACTCAAGCTCCGTCAGCTATGTCCACTTTAGAAGTTCTCTAGAGCTGCCCCCCTAGAGGAAGTCCTTGCTGTCGGCCATCGATGGCATCGACCCAGCCGACTCGGATTTGATCACCTTTGATCTCGAGAGCCATGTACCAAGACTGCCTCACCAGATTGCCTTCCTCATTCAGGTCATCAGCAATTCGAAAACGATTCATCGTATAGTTATTGATGAAGGCGCGTCAACTTGCATTATGTTTGTTGCTTGTTGGAAGGCTATTGGGTCTCCGACTTTGAGTCAGTCTCCAACGACACTGGAAGCCTTTAACGGGAGAGAATCTCGCCCTTACGGTATCCTCCAACGATTGTCAATTACTTTGGAAGGGAAGACCGTTGAAGTGGAAGTTGAAGTTGTCAATGCTAATCTTACTTACAACCTACTTTTGGGACGGAGCTAGACATATGCCATGCATGCTGTGGCTTCATCCCTCTTTCATGTCATTCGTTTACCTCATCAGGGGAAAATTGTCACGGTGACCAGCTCTCCTTCTTCGCTTCTTCTTCCGAAGGTAATGTGCCTTTTGTGGAGCATACCTCCTTTCCCTTAGAGAGTGTGGTAGTAGGGCTCTTTAAAGACCCTGCCCTCATGGGTGTCTTTTCACTCCCACCTCCGAACCTTGCTTCGCTCGGTTTGGTTTCTACTCATTCTGATCCCCCATTGCACACTGTTGCTACCCTCGGCCCCTCTGCACAAGGGGGCATTGATCCTCTAGCTTGTAACCCTCGCTCGGCCGGGGGGCATGGGCAGATCATTGGTGTCGTTGATCATTTTACAAAACAGGCCGAGACGACGCCTACACTATCTAGGCCGGCCATGCAGTAGTGCAATAGGGTAAGTCCCGAAATGGGCTTGACTTGAACAAGTATCATGCGTGCACTCTATTTTTTGTACATACGTGTGCTTTCAGCAAGTGTGTTGTGTGTGCATGATTTCATGTTTTTGTCTTGGTGTGTCGGCGTGATTGCCGCTTATTGTGTCTTTTTGCTTCTTGGACAGATGTCTGGTTCGCCTTACGTTGGTTTTGTTGATGGTGCCTCCTGCAGTACACGCAACTTGTCCTCTGCGGCATGGGTGATCTACGATCCTCATGGTGAGTTATTAGACCTTCAAGGGGTTTGTCTAGGTTGTACCACGAACAATGTTGCTAAGTATACTGCTGTGATTGAGTTACTTGCTGAGGCGATTAACCTCGGTATTCGAACATTGGTTGTGAACTTGGACTCTCAGCTTGTCGTCCACCAGCTCAATGGGCGTTATTCTATCAGAGACCATCGGATTTTAAGGTTGTATTTACATTTTAAGTTGTTAGAAAGGGATTTTGATTTCATTACTTATCAACATATTCCAAGATGATTTAATACGTTAACCGATGCATTAACTAATTATGTGTTGGACAGGCATTCTCATAACATGTAATTCAAAATAACATAAGAAGCATAAAACACAATAAACCATAAAACATATGTATATATATGTATATATGTGTGTGTCCAAATGTTTACACCATGTGCATCATCAAAAAATAATACATGTTTGTCTTAGAACATCCGGAGACAACATGTCTCTCAAAAAATATGCATAGAAAAGAAAGCCTAGATATCTAGTCCCGGTGGTGCTCATGGTAGCACGTCACCGCTCGCACTAAACGTGTCAGGAATCAGTGGATGCGAATCGGCACCCCCACCGTGTGCCTCTGGTATGCTAGCGAGACATTCGCTAGCCGAGCATAATCCAGAATCCCTCGAGTGATAGCCTCGAGGTTCTGAATGAGCTCTCCTCTATCACCACCCTCCTCCTGAGGATCCGCTACTGCAGCCTAGTGTCTCCTCACAATGGGAGACATGCCAGCTGGACGCTCCGGGCCAACATCTACATATGCATATAAATGTTATTAGAACAAGCATGTATTAACAAAAAAATCATAAAACACAAAATCAAAAACGAGGTACATGCCCCCCATTGATTTCACCGCCCGTTGATCACTTTGTTTCGGAAGAGCATAATGCTCATGTTCTTCTCGTCTCGTCAGATTCTCCTGAGTCTGAAAATGACTCTCCTATCCCAGCTGATCCTGAGAGTCCTTCTTCGGAGCAGGGGGGCAATCATACAATTCCCCCACCAAGTAGTTCAGTCGTTTCTTTCGACTGGAGTCACCTGACCGATTTCCGCCTTCCATCCCATGTGCCTTTCTAGATTACAGTACATGCTTATGATAAGGCAATACCTGGCACTGTCGTGGATGAAGGCACATCTGTCAGTATTATGCCTTCCACTACTTGGCAAGATTTGGGCTCCCCATAGCTTGTGCCGGTCGCACAGAATCTGATGGCATTTGACGGAGGAACCAGTCAACCATTGTGGATCCTTCCGAAGTTCCCTATTACTTTGGGAGGCAAAACCGTCTATACAGATGTACTGGTTACCCAAGGTGCTTTAGATTTCAGTCTTCCCCTTGGTCGTGACTATGTTTATGCCATGGGGGCCCTTGTCTCGTCACTTTTCTGTGTGGTTTGCTTTCCACACGACGGAAGAATCATGACTATAGATCAATTATCGTTCTTTAGTCCGCCGATGCCTCCTGCGTAGTTGTCATCCCCTCCTAGTTTTATCCACTGTTTGTATCTGCCCCACCACAGGTCAACTACGTGGCTACTTATCCCGTGCCTGTATCCAGTGATGATGCCGTCGTGCATAGTGTCCTGGGGGCATTGGGTCCTGACTTCCAAGATGTCGTCCTTCCACTAGGAGTGGCACTCTTGGAAGCAATGACTTCCTATTCATTATGATGAAGTTCGTGCGGAGCATAGTTCGCTTTCCTATGTCAAGCTCCTTAAAAAATGAAACTGGGTCTAGTCGAGCATAGTTCCTGATCTTGTGTCAAGCTCGTTAAAAAATGAAACAAGGGTTATGAGGATAGT